>BLKR01015305.1:0-84469 GCA_011170035.1 Teleogryllus occipitalis | reverse complement strand
TCAGAGGGGGTGATTTTATTTAAAAATATGGAATTTATGATTTGTGTAACATTAGTATTTGGTCAGTCTGTTTTATTGTGAAGGGAATGTTGAGAGATTAATTTTTTACCTATTTGTGAAAAGTGTTCATTGAATATGTCAGCAATTTCTTGTGGGTCTTGTAAAGTTTGGTTTTTGAAGTAGAGCTCTATATTTTTCTGATATTGTTAGTTGTATAATATTATTCGTTGTAATCTTTTTAATAATGTCCCACATAGCTTTTCTTTTGTTACGTGCATTTGCAATGTACTTATCATTTGTCATAATTTCTGCTTGTTTGGTTACTTTTTTAGGATCATATTATACGTTTTGTAGTGTGAAAATGAAGTTGGGTTTACATTTGTTCTGTGCTAGTATTTTATACATGTTACATTTTCTTTCACATGACACTTTAATAATCCACAATTTGTTTTTTTTTTTTATTTTGATTCTCTCTTAGTTTTTGAGGAAAAGTGGCATTGAAATGTCTTAAGTATATATTTATGAATGAGTTAATCGTATCATTTTTATCAGTTGCCCTATATATGTCATTCTAATTTTGTAATCTGAGTAAGTTTTGGAATTTCATTATGTTTCTTTGGGAATAGTTTTGGGTTTTTTGGTAAGTTGTCTGTTTTGTAATTTTTGTTTCTATTTGAAATGTTGGAATGTAGGCAGTGTGGTCACTGAAACCTGTGATAACTGTAGACAGAAAAAGTATTATTATTGCCATCTATTATTATTTGATCTATTGCAGTGCTACTATTTTTGGATATACGGGTTGGTGTATTTATGGTTGTTTGTAGATTGTATGATTTTAGGTCTGTAAATAGATTTTTGTTACTGGGTTGTGTCAGGCAAATTTTTGTTGAAGTCGCCATGAAGAATAATTTTGTACTGTCTTGTGTTTTTTAAGTTTTGTTAGAATAACTTCAAGATTTTTTAAGAAGGTGTTCAAATTCCCAGTTGGACTGCAATATGTGCATAAAACCCATGTTTTTATTGCAGTTAAGTCAGTGATGGATATTTCAAATTATTTTTTTAAAGATGAATGTGATTGGTTTTGGGAACAAAACTAACAGTAACTTCAATAAAAATGCATACCCCACCATACGCATAATGTGCGTTGTTAATTTTGACATGAGCTGCTAGCTAAAGAGAAACCTGGTATATGTGTGTTATCGAATTGTTCTTTGGACAGCCAGTGTTCTGAAAAAGAACAGTATGTGGTTGAGCTTCTCCTCTAGTAATACTTCTATATTAGGAAGTTTGTTTTTCAGTGACTGTACATTTTGATGAAGAATGTGAAGATAGTTTTTATTTTTGTGTATTGTCTGCTTTCCTGCTGATGTTTGCTGCTATAGGTTATATACAGGAGTGGGTTTTCGGTTGACTAATGCAGTACTGTTCATGTGTAAGGTAGTAAAAGTCCCACATGTGTTGTATCCAAAATTATTACCTCTAATCTGTCTTGTACATGTATTTCATTGTGCTGCAGATACATTGTATTGTGCTTGCAGTACATTGTATTTCATTGTGCTGATTAGATCTCTGATAGTTATCGCATTGACTTTCAATGTATGAAAAGTATTTCTGAAGACTCGCATCAGGGTAGATCCATTTTAATGGACTTCTTCTGGGCCTCTTTCTCTCCAACATGTATTAAGGAGATGTAACACCCAGAGAGATGCTATTAGCTATTATGGACAAACTTTTGGTTTTGTAAAACAAGTTACGCAGAAGACAATTTGATTCTGAAGCTACGACATCCATATGAAAGCAATTGTTTGATAATGAAAAGCTGAAAATGATTCTGCATATATTAAAATCAATTTTCCACTTTTAAGCACTACAATTAAATTTTTGGAGATTGCTTCCTTGAATCTTTCCGTCAACTTCGAAATTGCTCAATCAGCAGTTGCTTCTTTAAAAACTATTCAAGGATCAGTTGAGGACCTAGTGAAGAAAAAGATATCTTCAGCTTGAAGAATTGAAAACAATTTATGCTATTAGTGCAGTATTTTGTGGGTACAGTTACTTCAAATATCAACTACTTGCCAGAAGATCTGTGCAAGTATAAATATGCTCCAATGACTTATTGCGATATGGAATGATCTTTTAGACAGTACAAGGCTCTCTTACAGGATAATAGGAGAAGTTTCATTTCATAGAACTTAAAACATATTTATTTCTTATTGTCACAGAGATCATTTTAAATAATAGGAATAAGGAAAGTATTATGTTTAATTTTCATCTTTATGTTATATCTACAGAATAATAATAATAATAGTAATAGTAATAGTAATAATAGTAATAGTAATAATAGTAATAGTAATAGAAATAATAATAATAGTTATAATAATAGAAATAATAATAATAGTTATAATAATAGGTTGTTTTTTTGGGGGGGCCTGGGGATGGTGTGAAAAATCTCTACCAGACACCTAGGGAGCCGAGTGGCCATTTCCCTAGGTAGTGTGAGGCTCGCACCCACTAAAAACACAAACCCCGTTTCTTCTTGGCCTTGCCCACTCCGGTATCGCTTCTTTAGCATTTCATCAGAGTGGGGCCGTGTTCTTGGCCCAAAGGCTTCTCTTCTGTCTTTTGCAGTTTGTCAAGCGTATTTTGTCTTGTGTCGTCGGTTTTGTTTGGTGGGTCTAGTTTGTTCTACGGTTAGTCGTGTTGTGTATTGTTTTCTCGTCGTTTTTCTTGTCTCAAGATTCGTGTCACGTTGTCTGCGATCGTGATCCAATTTTCACGGCTGTTTAACATCTTGTCCACCACGTTGTCTGGATTGATGTCTCCTAGCTTTGTTTGCACCTCGTGCTTTAGTGCGTGCCATCTCTCGCATTCGAAGAATGTGTGCTGGGCGTGGTCTTTAGCGTGGCCGCAGTACGTGCAGTCTGGTCTGTCCACTTTAGCCATCCGGTGTAGGTAGGCTCGGAAGTGTCCATGTCCCGTGAGAAATTGGGTGAGATGAAAATCTGTCTCGCCGTGTTTTCGTGTTGTCCAGAGCTCAACTTTGGGAATGAGTCCACCTGCCTTTGTCTTCGTTCTCCCATCTTCTCTGCCACTGTCGAAGAGCGCGTTCCCTTGCCTTTCTTCGGGCGTCTGTCGGGTTTGTCAGAGGTTTCTTGTCGTATAGATCCTTTCGTTCTTGTGCCAGTAGATCGATTGGGATTACTCCCGCGACCACAAAGCTAGCGGCATCCGAAACTGTTCTATACGCACTTGTTATCCTCAGGTCTCTTCTCTGCACGGATGTCAGTTGTTTGGAGTACCTTTCGCGCCTCAGCGCGTTGGCCCAGATCGCTGCGCCGTATAGCATGATGGATTGTGCTGTGGAGAGCAGGGTTCGACGCTTATTGGGCTTTGGGCCTTTTGTGTTGGCCATAAGTCTCTCCAGGGCTGTTACAATCTTTGCGGCCTTTTGTGATGCGTTTTTTATGTGTTCCCAGTAGGTGAGTTTGCGGTCCAGTGTCAGCCTGAGGAATAGTAATAATAGTAATAACAATAATAATAATAATAATAATAATAATAATAATAATAATAATAATAATAATAATAATAATAATAATAATCAGATCACAATCATCAGAAGGGCCACAAAGTGGTAAGGCGAGATACAAAAGTAGGCCTTCTTGGAACCCCCAAAAACTTAATGAGGATAAGGCAAAACGTTTTTTGGAAGAGTCCAGGTTATTGGCAAGCATGGGCTGGACAAAGGGGAAACACTCAAAGATGTGGTAAAGACAACGGAAGAAATAGTGACAGCAGTCTGCGATACGTCTGTGCCCAGAAGCAGGGGCCCCAGGAATAAACAACAAATGTACTGGTAAACCTCGGAAATAGCAGAAGTACGTAGGAGCTGCATTAAGGCTAGAAGAAAGGCGACAAGAGCCAGGAACGACCCATACCTTAGAGAGCAATATAAAACGCAGCGTAAGCAACTTAAAAAAGAAATTAAAAGGAGCAAAAACAGAAGTTGGAAGGAACTTCTAAGCCAGATTGATAATGAACCCTGGGGTATGGCGTATAAGATAGTGACTAAGAAGCCTCGGATGGGTCCCAAAATACCTTACCTGAATGACCCACAGTGGATGAGAGGAGCTATAAGAGAGCTCTTTCCCCACAAGAGATTCCTGGGAGAGACAAAGACCGAATGATTATGAGTTTAATGATGCTGACTACTTTACGACAGACGAATTACGGAAAGCAGTGAAGAATATGAAAACAGGGAAGGCACCAGGTTTGGATGGGATACCCACCGAAATATTAAAATTAGTGGTACAAGTGTATCCAGAATGTCTTTTGGAAGCCTATAATAGATGTCTTCAGGAGGGGAAATTTTTCAGGAACAGGAAAAAACAAAAGTTAATACTACTCCGGAAGGGCAAGAAACCGTTGGAAGAGATATCGTCGTATAGACCACTGTGCCTTCTTGACACTATGGGCAAGTTACTGGAGGGACTAATACTCTCAAGACTGGAGGAACATATAAGTTTTTCTCATAGACAATATGGATTTCAGAAAGGCTGTTCGACGACGGATGCGATTATAGAAGTAGCTCGCATTGCAGATGCAGCTAGAAATGGAACTGGGAAGAAAAAGGGATTCTGCGCACTTGTAGCAATCGATATCAGGAATGCTTTCAACTCAGCTAGGTGGAAGGACGTCATTGAAGCATCGGCTGATAAGGAGATCCTGAATACTTAGTAAGGATCATCGAGGACTACCTCCATGAAAGGAAGATAATTTACATGGATAACATCAAGATTGAGGCAAATATGACGTGCGGAGTCCCACAAGGGTCCAGACGGCCCCTTTCTATGGAATGTCCTGTACGATGGCATATTGAATATTAATCTCCCAAGAAACACGTAGATTATAGGATACGCGGATGACACACTTATAATAAGTCATAGTGAAGATATCGAAGTGTTCGAACTAAGAGTAAACGAAGCACTCTACAGAGTCAAAAGGTGGCTAGATAGACGACTCCTCCAGATAGCAGTAGGGAAAACTGAAGCGGTGTTAGTCACCGATCGGAGGGCTTTTCGCTTTCCAGATATTCGACTGGGAGAAGAGAGAATAATCTGGAAGAACCAAATAACATATCTAGGAGTTGAGATAGACCGCAGACTTAAGTTTGGGCCCCACATAAGTGTGATGGCAGAAAAGGCAGCGAGGACAGGATCCAACTTAGCAAGAATACTACCGAATGTAGGCGGACCACGAGAATCCAAGAGAAGGATGATATCTGGAGTAGTTCACTCACAACTGTTGTATGCAGCACCAGCTTGGGCGAGTTCACTGGAAAAACAGGTTATGAGAAACAAGTATACGCAAGTGCAAAGACGAATGGCCCTGAGGGTGGTGGCTGCCTACCGTACTGTGTCTACTAGCGCAGTACTGGTATTGGCCAGTATCCCACCTATTGATCTGACAGCGATAGAAAGGAAAAGGACTATTCCGCCTTACAGCAAGCTAGACAACTAAATCTGTATCTCTCCCCCAAGGAAATAGAGACCATCAAGAGTGAGGCTAAGAAGCTACTTTTTGAAGAGTGGCAAAGAAGGTGGAATGTGGACGCTAAAGGTAGATGGACACATCGGATTGTGAACAACATTGAGAGAAGGGTCGATCGAAAGTTTGGGGAGGTGAATTATTACATAACCCAGGCCTTTACGGGACATGGTGGATTTAATAAGTACCTCTCTGATTCCAAGATTAAAGAAAGTCCGACATGTAACTTATGCCTTGAAGATACTGACGACGCAGAGCATACACTGTTTCAGTGCAGCGCATGGGAGACGGAAAGGGAGACTTGTTATGCTAAGCTTCAACAAGTGATGACCCCGGAAAACAACATGGATATAATGCTGAGCTCGAAGGAGAAGTGGAATATAATAGAGCCCTTCAAAATTAAGATCATGAAGGAAAAGGAGCGAAGGAGTTAAAGCATTAGCTCCCAGTGAATCTTCCACGCGAAGTAATGTCTAGCGACGGTTCCGCGTGGGAGATATCACGACTTAGGAGACGAAGGTTTAGGGTTTTAGTCGGTAAACCAAGAACGGGAGTCCGACAGTACCGGCTTCACCGGTCTCCGTAAAGGATTTCCCCCTTCTAAATAATAATAATAATAATAATAATAATAATAATAATAATAATAATAATAATAATAATTAATAACGGCTTGACAAGACCTCGTCCTTTAGACCGCTTTGCCTCCTGGACACCATGGGAAAGCTACTAGAGGGACTAATTATATCAAGGCTGGAGGTATATTTATCAGACCTATCCCCTAAATAGTATGGCTTTCGGAAGGGGCGGACGACAACTGACGCCATTCTCGAAGTGGTCAGGATTGCGGAACAGGCCAAAAGGGGTGACGGGAAGAAGAAAGGATTCTGTGCTCTGGTGGCCATAGACTTCAGGAACGCGTTCCATAGCGCCAGATGGAAGGACATCATGGAGGCTCTGATAGATAAGAAAGTCCCTGAATACCTCCTGAGAATGGTTGAAGACTATCTTCATGAGAGAAGTATAGTCTATACGGACCTCTTCGCAATGGGGCAAGACGTGACGTGTGTCGTGCCCCAAGGTTCGAGATTGGGACCATTCCTATGGAATGTAATGTATGATAAGCTGCTACACATAGACACCCCGCCAGATACCCACCGTATTGGGTACGCAGACGACACTCTGATCATCTGCACGAGTAACAAAGTCGACCTGCTCGAGAGGAAAGCGAACGAAACCCTCTTCAGGGTAAAAAGATGGCTTGACAGACTCCTACTCATGGCTGTAGAGAAAACAGACGCAGTACTGGTTACAGACCGCAGAGCATTTCGTACCCCCAATATTAGGCTGGGGGAGGCGAACATTACCTAGAGACGACAGATAACATATCTGGGAGTCGAACTTGACCACAGGCTCAACTTTGGGCCTCACATCAACAAGATCGCCGATAAGGCAATGAGGACTGGGGCCAATATCTCCAGGCTAATGCCAAACGTGGGAGGCCCTCGAGAGGCGAAACGGAGGCTGATTGCTTGTGCTGTCCAATCACAAATGCTGTATGCAGCCCCAGTGTGGGCGGACAGACTCGCGAAAGCCTCCATGAGATGCAAGGTCGCACAAGTACAAAGAAGGATAGCATTAAGAATAACGTCAGCCTACCGCACGGTCCCCGACAGCGCCGTAGGGGTTCTGGCCAGAGTTCCCCCTATAGACCTTCTGGCAAGAGAAAGGAAGGTCGTTTATAACGAAGCGAAGAGAGTCACTGACATCTGCACGGGACCTCTACGCAAGCTGAAAGAAGACATAAAAGAGAGGGCACGCACGTCTCTCCTGTCAGCATGGCAGGAGAGATGGGAGAAAGAAACAAATGGTAGATGGACATATGAACTAATACCACACATCGAACCATGGTTCAATAGAGGTCATGGGGAGGTAAACTTTTACCTCTCACAGGTGCTCTCTGGGCACGGCTGCTTCAAGTCCTACCTGTTCAGGTTCAGAAGAGCAAACGACTCGAATTGCGTGTTTTGCGGACAAGTAAACGACGACGCAAGGCACACGATATTCGAGTGCGGAGCATGGGATAGTCGGAGGATTCAGCTGAACAGCGAGTTAGACCAGGACATCTCGCCAAATAACATGGTGCAGCACATGCTGAAGTCGGAGAAAGAGTGGTGCCTCATACAAGAGTTCGTGACGTTCATCATGAAAAGGAAAGAAGAACGACTCCGCCCTTGAAGCGGCTTGAGCTTTGAAAACAACTCAGCCACCTGCCTGCTCCCTCCATGAAGTAATGTCTGACGGCGGTTCCATGGAGGGAAACTCAGGGCACAAGAGAATGGAGGTTAGGTTTTAGTCGTTAGGCCATGATGGAGAGTCCGACATAACCGGCTTCGCCGGTATCTATAAAAGATTCCCCCTCCATTACAAAACAAAAATAATAATAATAATAATAATAATAATAATAATAGTAATAATGATAATAATGATAATAATAATAATAATAATAATAATAATAATAATAATAATAATAATAATAATAATAATAATAATAATAATAATAATAATAATAATAATAATAATAATAATAGAAATTTTTTTAATAAAACAGAATTGATATAATGATAATTAATATGTTGCACATTTCTTACTTTTTGGTATATATTTCTGTGTTTCCTAATTTTTAGTACATAATTATCTGGCCTGACTGATGAGAAAATTCAATTCAATGCCTATAAAGTATGTTCTCATAATTGTGTTCTGATAATCAGCTTTTAATAAATCTGTCTAATTGCAAGATCGTATCAGTTTTGTGATCTAGAACACTGAATGAACATATTTATAAAATTTAGCTAAAGTATCTTGCTACATTAATTCAAATTAGGGTCTAGGGTATTGTGTTTGATTCTAAGATGACATTCAAAGAGCATATTTGCATTGTACATAAGGCTAACCTGATTTTGAGTTTTGTGAGAACTTGTGCAGGATATTGCTTGACTAGAGTTTTAAAATGTTCAGTGGCACACCCAAGGCTCATGGGGCTTCAACCCGCACCCCCTTCTGGAACCCAGTGATATACATTCAAAAATATAGCTTTCACTCATTTTCTATATTAACGAAACTAATTCAATATATCTATTGTTAATATTATTAATATTAAATATAACAACAAAAACAAATTCATTTCATATTCAGTATAAATGAAAAATTCTTTATAAAAACACATAAAGTCTTCTGGACACTATACATGTAGCCTTCCCCCCTCCTGAAAAAATCCTGTGTTCCTCTAAAAATGTTTGTATTTATCACTAGTTATACCAAAATTATACTTCGGTTTTTATAACATGGCGTGAGGGCCTGTATTCACAAAGGAAAATTGTAGACAAATGGGGCAGACAGACGGGGCAGGCTGACAGGACAAGCTGTCACAAAATACTATGTGTGATCTATTATAGTTGTGGCTTATTTTCTATATTATGCTATATTATTGGATGGTTTTTGAAACTGAAAAATGTATTTGTTTTAAACAGATGATTTCCTTGCTGCCAGCCAGAGCAATTAAATTATTGGAGTTCATAGGATTTTCTGGAAGTAGGGTAAGTGAATGTGATTTTATTGAATATATATTATGTGTTGAATGAGAATTACCAACTAAAAACCATTTCAAACTCTTTAATGAATTTGAAAGTTGCACTTTGTTTTGTGTTTTTATATATTTTCAGTTTTGTTTGGAAATTTAAAAAACTGAATGTTTTTAGAGCTGAAGTTAATTTGTTAATCTCTATGCTGTATAAGACTGTGGAGTGTGTTCTTTCTTGCAAATGTGTTAGTAGTTTGCATGATTGTTTTGAAATAATATGTTAATTTTTTATATTATCCACTAACAATTGTGTAGGAGTACCAAATGTACCTTATCATAAATTATTGTGAACAATAAGAAAATATGAAGTAGAATTTTGCTAAGCCTTTTGTTTTCATTAGAAATAGTATTATAATTTTCCAAGATAACACAAGTGAAATTTTTTGTCGCTTGCTCTGTCCTTCACTGTACGTTTAGTAGTTTTCATCTTGAATTACTTGTGAAAGTAAATTCTCATTTTCTCTCTGTTGTAAGTCATTGCTGTTGCAACCCAATCCTCTCTTATTTTCTCTTTTGTTCATTTTTGATGTGATAATTAATGTCATTTGATTAATAACTTTTCCATTACTATTATTTTAGCAGTAACTTTTGCCATCGTGTTTTTGAGCTAGGACTTCATTAATGTTTTCTGTAGAATTGGTTTCATAATTTTATGATAATATAAAAAAGTTCTTTGTAATGTACATTTGTTTTTGACATGTGTTTTCAAGTCTGCTTCTTTCTCAGAATAGTACATAGCTAACTAGAAATGATTTTAGGCAGCTGTGATTATAACAGAATTTTGAAATAGAATAGAATATGAAATGTATTGCAATCTTACATTTTTGATTTTCCAATCTTTTGACAATACTGTGTATACTGCATGAATATAATTTTATTCATTTCATTATTTATCAGTCTTTATGCTCAATATATAATCGGCATAAGTAAATCATTTGAAAAAGTGTATCCCTAAATTCTCATGAAATATATGAAAAGCTATTTCTTAACAAACTAAAATACAACACTAAACAGTTTCATAATCATTTTTAGAACTGAGTCATCTAAAATAATGGCCAACCATATTTTTTCAATTCAATTTATTCAGAATGCTTTTTAAATGAAGTGACAAACTATTTTATTTGAAATAAATTGTTCATTTAGTATCCAAGCATTAGCCACACTGACTGGGAATTAGACGCGGGTCTCTTGGTACATGTCCAGCTGTCTTATGACTATTTGTTTGTAATTTCTGTTTATACAGGTGGTATTAAAAGGTATGTAATGTTTGGCTCAGGGATGGAGCCTAACGAAAGTCCCAACAGCTAAAAAGTTGTTCGTATATCGCATAATGAATAGAATTAATAGAATAAACTGTACATACAAATTAAAGGAATAAACTGTATTGTACGTATGAAGAGAAGCTGACGAGAGTTAGTATGTAAATAAATAATAAAAATAATACATGAATCAATCAATAAATAAAAAAGATAATAAAAATCAATGCATAAATAAAACTCGCATACATCATAGTAATTCACAAATCTGTGCTTAGGTATAGTATAGCAAATCGGTGTCCAGCAATATGTAATATGTAGTGTAATTTGAAAATGTAAATGAATCATTTCCAGAACTTTAACCTAGACACCACAGTATGCCTACTTTCTCGAAGAACAAAATATCATCCTTGCATTCACATTCTTTCTGCTTTAGGAAATAACTCTTCAATTCATCCATTCATTCATTCTGGCATCACATTTAAACCAAATACTGTATTGTGAATATTCTTGCCATACAATCTGAATTCAGCAAATGATCTGCAACTTCATTGTTTACTCCAGTCAAACATAAATTTGTTTTAATGCAAGAACACATGAGGCCATGGAAGAAAAATCACTGGTGACAGGTGCCATAATGACATATGCAACACTTAATACTTTCAGATCTAAAACAGACTGCAAAAAACACTTGGCGATTCCTCTCTTAAAACTGGTATTAACTACAACTATATTGACACTCGTACTTTTAAGGACCATCCTGTTTTGTTTTGTTGTTATTTCACTGATGTCTTATTAAAATGAAGGCATGAAAGTTGTGGTAATAAATAAAGTACATATAAAACAAAAATGTATGCAATAAAAATATTTTAAAGTGCATCAAAATATTTTGTTTATAAAATTCAATTTATTATCCATTAGTAATGTAGCTAAATTGTATTTTCTTAAGAATGCTATACCTGCTAATAATGACAAGAAGCAAGAATATCAAATTACAAAAAGTTTAGTTAACCAGGAAGATAAAATTTCAGTAAAGAACTTTTTTATTTGAACTATGATAGTAATGGTATTGTAAAATATAAAACAAAAGTCATCTATTTAAAGTATATAATATACTCAAGAATATTAGTTGTGAAGATTTAATTGATTATAAATATATTTCATGGAAATTAGTGGATTGTTGAGTTCTTGTACTTCTTTTAATTTGACACGTTTGTCATTTTTAAAAATAAACAATCAATAAAGCAGTATCACAGCATCCCAAAATGATATGTTTTCAGTCTTTGATTGTGTAATATTGTCTGCAGAGTCTTGGTCTACATGAGCTGGAGGCTGGTTATAAATTACAAAACAGTCTTCGCCAAGTACTCAGTGTAATGACACTTTTAGGATATCATTTAATAGTGGTCTATGTTCTGAGTCACACTGAGGGTGATCTAGATTTCTGTGATGAAATTTTGCGTGGTCAGATGCAGGTATTAATGCTCAGTCTTATTTGTGTACCTTATATACATGTAGAATTTCATTGACGTGCATGCTAAATTTTTTTTGTCACTATGCTTTATTCCAGTTGTACCCAGATGGGGTTTGGTTTCTCTTCTTTAAAGGTCGCCTGGAATTCATGAAGGGTAATATTGAGGAATCAATTTCATGGTACACACGATCATGGCACTCACAAAATATATGGCCTCAGTTTCATCATCTTTGTTTTTGGGAGCTCATGTGGACAAATTGGTAATTCATATATTGTGACTATTAATTTTAGAAGTAGGCTATTTATCTAGTGTGAACTTGTTTAAAGGTCAACATTTGTTTGGAGAAATTGTGTATCTATTACAGCGTATTGTTCTTGCTTTGCTTGGAAATAATATTTTCAGTTTCTGCTTGTCATTGAATATTCTGTTCTGTCCCAGTGCATTTCCACCCTTGTTTAATTTTGTTATATTCAGTTTCCCTATCTTCATTAGCTTTCATAATCAAAACTTCAAAAATCATTATTTCACTTCTTTCATATCTGTTGACCTCCTCTGAACATGGTTTTTACTTGAAGATAGCTTTGATGGAATTAATAATTTTTTCCATTTTTTCAGCTCTAACTTATGCTTTATATTTTGTATGTTTTATTGTTAAATCTATCAGAAGTGATTCCCTCTGTGAATTTTTCTTCAGGTGGTAGTTAGGTTTTTAGACAGGGAATGCAAAGTTTTCATGATTTGTAGCTAAAAGTTGATAAAAATTGACTGTGGTGACTGGTTTACTTGAACAAATTGCTGCATGTTCAATAACTTCTTACTTTTGTAACTAACAACTTGTTACAACAATGGGTTTGTGTCTGGGTGACAATTATCTTGTCATTATTGTATGTTTTTCTGTTCCAGAAAATAATAATCCTTAGTTCTTAATAACTTGTAGTTCAGCTTTTTGAATTGACCACTCTTCTTTGTTTTTTCTCATCTCTCTGTCTCTCATGGTCAAAGTTGGAAAAAGGGTTTTCTTTTTCTTTTTATTGTGAAAATGTTTTTTTTTCTAATATGTATTTTATTTTTAAATTATTTTGACTTTCAGAGAGTTTATTTTAATTTTTTAGTATATTTTAATTTAAGGATTTGAGCCAAATTCCTGTTCCGTTTCATTAATCCCTTACATAGTTCCTAATAATTCCATCTTACTCTTTTATTTCTCCAACAATGGTGACTTGCAACTATTGGTTAGCAAATAACCGAATTTTGTTTAGTTTATCTCATTATTTGAAATATCCAATGAATATACCCGACTATATATGAACCAACAATAATCTCAAAAGTTTTTATTGTATGAAGAAAATGTTCTTTAGTTGTACAAATAAATGTGTGCATTTAAAGAAGTTTATTTTCAAAAACACAATAGTTTTCACATAATTTTAGATATGTTCTCGTCTACAAAATATGTAGGTTCATGTAACTACTGGTAACCACCATAGATTGTGAAAACATGCTAGAACATAAGGTGTATCAAAGAAAAAAACAAAACAGTAATTTGGGCCGTTTGTTTACTTGTTGACATAGTGTAATCCTTCGGCCAAGGAATTAAACCCAATATGAGTTGGTAGATATAAAGTACCTCAGAATAAATTTCACTTCTATTTAGGATGGGAGGGACGGTGATTTTTTACCAATGCCGAGTATGCCATTTAACGGAATATTCGACAAGGAGCCGTTGATCAGTCCCATCGGGAAACATGTATCCTGCGTTGATACTTGGCAGCAAAATAAATCCTCACGAGACGACGGGAACAGACGACATGCGACACTGAGGCTTTTCCCTTTTTTTCTTCAGCTTTGTATACAAAAAAATCCTCGAAGTGACGGCCAAAAGGTTTGATGTTTGCGTGGTACCCCGTTCCAAGGTCTGATGCACCCTCTTGACCTGGCGTTGCCAGGATGCAGTAGACTGCGGCTGAAATTGTGCCGCGCCCCGTCCTCCCCCTTGATCTTTTCCGTTCCCATTGACTTCTCAGATTCCATGGATTTGATTTGACCCCACAGAAAAATATAGCGTTGCGAAATCGCTGTGCTGTAACCATATGCGACGCCTTATAAGTGGCACATCTCCAGGAGAGTAGGCAGCGTCTCCCGAAGGAACGAGAGGTGACTTTCAGACGAACGGTGAGATGTACGGCCCAATCAACTGATCCCCGATTAGATGATCCTTTTAGATGATATATATCCGATTAGATGATGTTAACACAGAAACTCATGTTCGCTAGTAAACGTGTTGGGAGGATTTTCTTGATTTTTTTTCTGGAGTAAGAAAATGTGTCATCGTCACTGAAGATGGTGTAGTGAAAGAATTACTGGTTATTTAACGTACACAGTAAGTCTAACAGCCAATGACGGACGTTAAAGTGCTTCCGTCGTAGCGGGAAAGGGATACAAGTGTACCGTGACAATCGAGCGCGTTGGGCGACGTGTGCTGAAATAATCGTCCGTTACCGCGCGGACAACACGTCAAATGCTAGCCAACGCGTGTTACTCTTTGACGCACGTTGTAAGTTCAATAGTAATGTTTGGTTGTTGGCACACGGTCTGCGTTGCGACGGAGGTTAGCTATAGAACACTTATTGCAGAGCAGTCGAAATATGATAGAATAGACACGGAATCGAAGTGAAGTGACCGAGTCTATGGGACTCGTCAACTTATAAAAATAAATTTAAAAAACGTGCATACGGGAAATGTGTTTTTTACTCATTTCAACCGAAAACCAATGTGGAACAAGTGATAAAATGAAAACAAATGCATCGATTAGCCCCATTCCCTCGTGCACTTCCGTGAAAACTATATTGCAATGACTTCAACCGTTCAAAAATCACAGATTGTGCATGACTAACATGATTCATCCTGTATATATTGCTCATACATTGACTGTCATTAATTGAAGTGCGTATTTCCAAATGATGTATGTCCATTCCTTTTTGTTTTCACTTATCAGTATATTCTTAACACGCTTCACCATCATGGAGCCAAAAATTGTGTTCAAAACTTGCGTTTCTCCTATGTTCCACGGTATGCGGAAACCGTTGAATCCTAGCTTGAACTGTATAGCTCGAGTGAATGCTGTCTATTCGAGAACATTTGTTTAAGGAGATACTTACTTTGAAAAAAAAAAGTCTTCTAGTACTAGACCAAAGTGCGTGTGGTATCCAGCATATATACTTGGTTTTAAACGTGGTGGCACTTCAAAGTTACGAGCAGGAAGGATCCAATCGGAAGCTCGGGTACCAAAAATTTAAGTCGTAACGAAGCTCCCGATTGGATGACAGTGTCCCTCTCTCCGTCCAGCTCGTATCCTTGAAGTGCCACTGTGTTTAAATCGGAGTATAAATAACGTTTATTATTTATCGGATAAACCCATCACCTCCATTTTCTACCTTTTAGCGGTTTCATTTACATGTAACATACAGTTAGTGTTTCCATGCCATCCATGTTCTTTTCTATTTACCCGTGATCACCCAAAATTCTATGTGAACAACGCACATCCTGACGTATTGTGTGCCCATTAAAACAAGGCACGTATTTTGACGCACATCTGAGACGACACATCTGGGCTGCAGACTACGGATGTGGACAGCCACGTACGGATTTTTATCAAACGTCAGCCCAAGGAACCTGGCGGTTTCAGTGAATGCGAGCTGATCGTTTCCAAGTTAGAGATCTGGATCGTTCTGCATGTGAAGTATCTTGCAGAAGTGAACGGCAGTGGATTTAATTCAAGCCTGTGGAGATGCTCCATTCGTGTAATTTATTAAGGATCAGTTCACGTTGCCTGTGGATGACATTAACGCTGCTAAACGAACAAAGGATTGCAAAATCATCCACGATAAGCGATGCCTTCACAGGTGCTCGTAGGGCAGAGCTTTACCGTGTATGGCAATGTCAAAGAAAGTGATAGTATTAATTCATTTGGAGGGGGTCATTTTCTAGCTGGTGGCTGGAAGATCACTTTTTGCCAAAGCATATATTTTCCGTGTCTTCAAACACTTCCTCATCCGTAGATCTGTCTCTCCGTTGTTTATCTCTATCCACAATCTTTGAACGGACTATCCTTGGCGACCTGCATGACAGTGACCACTTCCCCGTTCCGGTCAATTTTGATATTCTCGACCTAAACGTTGCCCGCCCTCCTCGCTGGCTAATAAACCGAGCTGAGTGGGAAACATTCGAGAAAATAATACGGATATCCGAAAACTGCGCAAACGTTCTCGATGCTGTGGTTGCACGTTTTACTGATGCCGTTCTTCATGCGCCCTCAATTCCCATCCCGAAGTCGGCGGATCGTCCACCACATCCTCCCGTGCCATGGTGGAATGCTGATGGTGCCTCCGCGGTGCGAGCTCGGAAGCGGGCACTGACAAAGCTTAGCAAGTTCCCAGCCATGGATATGAGTCCGAGCCAGAGCTAGATTGGTCATACGAGAAAGTAAGGCCGCGGCCTGGAGAGGTCAAGGCAATGTTAAGATTCCAAGTCCAATGAAGAGATACTTGCTGGAATCGCGGATATGGCAATTGTTTATTATTCATACATTTATCTGTAATCCAAAAGTCCGGGAAAATTGGCTCAGTGCATCAACTGATCTCACTGCAGTGCCTCTGACCGGGAGGTTCTAGGGTCGAGTCCTGACGCTGGCAGGATTTTTTACACTAGCTTACCAGCTACGTCGAATTTAGTTGCTGTCTGGAGAATAATTCAAGCGGCTGGCTGCTCTTATCGGTAGTTTTCCGTGCTTTCTCCGATCAAAACCAGGCGAATGCCGGAGCAGTACCCTATTAACGGGCCATGGGCCGCGCGCGAAAAGTCGTTTCGTAAACGTTATGCCTTCGTCCATAAGCCTTCGTCCATAAGCCTTCGTCTAAAAGCTAAATGTAAAATGAATGCCGAAAAGGAGGGGAGATGGCGGTCTCTTAACCGTTATTTCCATTCCATACTATATTTCTTAGTGTGATCCATGGTGCTAGGGTAGTATTTCTTTAAATTACTTTCTCTCATTGTTTTGACATACCAATTTCTTTAAACACTTCCATTGCTTAATTTTTTTATATTTTTTCTTTTGTATTGTTATAGACCCACTGAAGCCGGCGTCGCTATCAGAATTCCTTAACTGCGCTCCGTGAAGTCACGGAAGTTAAGCAATTCGAGACTTCCCGGGTTCCTAGTCGGGTGACCGTCTGGGAACTCCGGGATCTAACGGCGCCGAGCCCTTGGCCGAAGGAATAAAAGGCAATGACTGACTACGACTGAAGATGACCGACTAAATTAAAGGAGGATTACTCCATGCGCTCAATGCCTCAAAAGGGGCTTAGAGACGCGTTGCACAGGCGCAACAAATTTTAAAAAAGATGGAGAAAAGCAGTCGCGGCTCGTGGTTTTCTAAATGGGGTAGGCTGCAACTGTTTAATTGCTAGGGGTGGGGTGCACCGCAGCACAACTATTTTAACGTTACATACTTGTAATATTTGGCTTACCTTATATTTGTTTCTAAATGGAGTCAGCTCTCCTCTCTTTCTGTTCTGCAAAGTAGTCTATAACGAGTTCATTGAAGTTCGGTGATGTCAATAACTCCTTTTCAATGGAACACATTGCCAACGCACACAGTCGATCTTCTTTCATTGTGTTTCGAATGAAGGTCTTCACCTTTTTGAGAGTAGAAAAGCAACGTTCTGCAAGGGTTTTCACCTGTATCCTCGAATGAAGATCCAAATTGTTACCACGTATATTGTTCACTGAATTCATCTTTACAACAAATACACCAACACCAATAAAACCCACAAAACTACGCAACACCACAAATGAAGCAAACGCAGCTACACAATTTCACACTACGACTTACGCACAATTCAATTTCACCGCTAACAAGACAACAGACAACCACTAAACTTTCGTACCATACAGAAACTGCTCTGTGGTGCGTACCTAACGGCACCTCAGAAAGCACGGCGTCTCGTTTTTCCCACCAGTTCATGAGTAGTACTAGATTTTCATTTATGGGTACAACAGGGGAACGTGTTCTTTGACAGTTTTGTCTACGTTTTTCATTAGGGCTTGGTTTTTAATTAATGTATTTCTATACACATTCCGATAAGGCAGTAGCGCTCCTACCGCGTATTTGAACAAGTAGTTAATGCTCAGTGCTTCTCACTGAGCTGCATAGTATTGCTATCTGGTGAGCATGCCGTTCTTCAGACCCTACGCCCCACCCAGGCTTCGGCCGCGCCCAGGTCCCGACCCTTGAAGGCTGCCAGGCCGCAGCCTTCGTCCGCCCGTAAGCCTGTGCAGTGAATGCATGACGTCACGCCCTCCTCGTTTTACACAGGGGCTTATGGCAGAATGAAGCGGGAGCCTAACGCTTTTCTCTTCCCTGACAACAGCTTCAAATTCGTTACGAACGAGCGTAGTAGCACTGTCATATAAAAATGTTGATATGATTATTACATAATATAACTCAGAAAGTCATTATTAATAAATAAATACATTTATAAATATTTTTTACATTCTTTTGGGCGGCGATTTTTGTAGGGGAGGCTCCGCCTTACAGCCTTTAATGACGAGCCGCGCCTGGAGAAAAGTGTTTCCGAAAGTTAACTTTGGGTGTTTATTTTCATAAAAGTAAAAGTTTGAATTATTGTGCTGGGTTATTTCTTCATTCATATCCGTTTGTGCTAATACTTTCCTTGTAATTCTTTTGTATTTTCGGAAGTAGACAAGGAAACCGGGTGATATGTTATGATGTTTACAAATAGAGTACGTTTGTTTTTATACGATATTCTATTTCTTTGTGGTATCCAAAATATAGCTTTTCCTGACAGATTTAATTTTCTCTTTTAAGAGGAAAGCAGGCGTTAAAGTGAAATGAAAGCTTTGAGTAAAAATAAATTATATTTGAGTTAGTGTAGACATTTCTCGCTCCTTGATTCCTACAGAAAGTCCGTAAATAATTCTATTTTAGGTTTAGTAAATATTTTACACTTGCAAGTATTATTTAATGTGTCAGTGTTCAAGTTACTGATAATTGTAAAAATTTGTGCATCATGGTCACTGAAACTTATTTGTGACATTCGTTATTTCATATCTAATTGTGGTTTTGTTAATTATGATTAAATCTATTGTCTTTTTTCGTGTAGGTACATTTAAACTAAATTAATGAATTATATTGGTAAACTGCTCTCTTTTTCGTGGTAGTCGCCCAAAAATCAATGCTGAAATCTCCACATTCAACATTGCATTCGAAAGAGCAGTTACTGTTTTTTTTTTTTTTTCAGAGTTATCTCTAGATTTCTAAGTGAAGTAAGTGGCTCGCTTTGTTGGAGGTCTGTAGCTGCAAAGTAAGATGGTATTGACTGTAGTAAGATATACGACTGTTGTTTCAAAAACATTTTCAACCTAATATAAATGGAATCAGCAGAATTTAGTACGTAAATACACGGGACCTCCATATACCGAGTCCTTTGATTTCCCCAATCTTTAATAGGATCCTCTAAGATAAAAAAAAATCCTAATCAAACAGCATGTCTGCATACTTCGCCTAACATGTAGCTCTCTGTCATGCTATTCGGAACAGAGGGTCGAAAACAACGTAGCCAGCGTTATTACGAGACCTCTGGGCATTGCGTACCTCAGTTGAAAGGTAACCTCTTTACAAGACTGGTGGCCCATATGGGGAGAAGGAGGGTCGGCGAGCACAAGGGGCAGTTAATCCTGATGGGATTAAATATTTGCACTTCGCGACAACCCATTTTTTATTTAGTTGAAGTTCTTTCGGACACTGTAATATCTTCAGACTGATCTTTGTCGCAAAATTTAGTGGCAATGCAACCAAAAACAGCCTAGAATATGACAGCTAAGCAGATAATGTACTTCATTTAAATAATGCAGCACTACATCTCCTGTTTGTGATGTAACTGACGTTTTTTTAATTAAAAGTATGCTGTTAATATTCCAAAATTGGTAAAAACTCTTGTTTTAATTACATATAGAGGATGTGTTTTATTTTTTATTACAGTAAACCCTCATTAACACGAATTTCAAGGGCCCGAAATAATCGGAATTCGTCTTATCTGAATATTATAATTGTCACTACTACCGTAATCCGTTGCCGGGACCGAAGTTTTGTTTGTGTTTCGGCGAAATTCCTGTCAAGCGCGTTCGTGCTAACGAGGGTTTATTGTATTATATTTATGTAAATATTTTTATTTCTACCATCAAATTGTTTCTGAATAAACGATTAATGGAGTAAGATACATGAGAATTCTCTTTGTAATACGTAGGTTATTATAATATACTATGTGTTATTAATATTTCAGTGTACAGATGAATTGGCGCGAAGCAAGTTCTTTCTCAACCCGCTTGCTTCTCGAGAGTCGATGGTCTAGGACCATTTATAGTTACCAGACTGCAGCCATTTTGTTGATGATGGAAGAAGAACTAAATCCTGAACAAAAGAAAGAAATAGAAACGCTAATGAGGTATTCATACAGATAACCAATTATCTATATTTCAAAGTTAAATACGCGTGGATTAACTAATAGAGAAGTTTTAATTAAATGAGGTATTTAATCTGTCGGGAGGGGGCGTGTTTGGGAATGCTTCTTGCCTTTTTTGTCGTGTGGAAAGGAACGCTCGTTCCCTCTTCACGCGCCTGCTTGCTCCCTTTCACTCTCACTCACTCGCTATCGCACTCTCTCTTCTTTCGTCTACTTCTTCTTTCGTCTACTTCTTCTTTCGTCTACTTCTTCTTTCGTCTACTTCTTCTTTCGTCTACTTCTTCTTTCGTCTACTTCTTCTTTCGTCTACTTCTTCTTTCGTCTACTTCTTCTTTCGTCTACTTCTTCTTTCGTCTACTTCTTCTTTCGTCTACTTCTTCTTTCTTCTTCTTTCTTCTTCTTTCTTCTTCTTTCTTCTTCTTTCTTCTTCTTTCTTCTTCTTTCTTCTTCTTTCTTCTTCTTTCTTCTTCTTTCTTCTTCTTTCTTCTTCTTTCTTCTTCTTTCTTCTTCTTTCTTCTTCTTTCTTCTTCTTCTTCTTTCTTCTTCTTTCTTCTTCTTTCTTCTTCTTTCTTCTTCTTTCTTCTTCTTTCTTCTTCTTTCTTCTTCTTTCTTCTTCTTTCTTCTTCTTTCTTCAGTTCCGCCCTCCATCAATTAAAAAATTAAGTGATATTCACAGATTGTATGCTTTCAAAACTCGCTTTTTTCTGGTAATTTTTGAAATTGTTGTCTCTTAGTATTTCATACTTCCCTTGCAAGTTTTAACTAGTTATCAGAAAATAGATTGAATTTACAAGCACACTCAGTAAAATTTTTCTTGGATATATTTTATAGTCGCATTCCATGGTGTTTTTAACTTCAAACGTTTTTATAATTTTCTCCATTTCTTTTGCACATATTGACTTCATATCTTTTAATGTTTGCAATGTGGTCTTATAAACTGCTTCTGAGTCTATATTCTGTTTCTTCCCGTATTTTCTGGTCTAAGGTTTCTAACCATTTTGTCTATGTCTAGCTCATGACTCCTTAAAACTCTTTTCAAATTTGCCAGTACTAAGGAAATGCAATGAAAACTGTGCATAAAATCATACCAGACTAAACACAAAAAAGGATTCACTACAACTAGATTCCAGTAATAATCAAGTAAGGGAAAGGTGAATGACAGAAGTGCTAATTTCAAACTGCTAATCTTTATGGTGAAGGATAATTCCAGTGGCTTGATGGTTGATGAATTTTTAAATGGTATTTGTATATAATCTATGAATGGAATTGTTATTAAAACTTCTGAATTTTTAAAGATTGCAGAAGTTAAACTTTTTTCATCCTTTCCATCACCTTCATTATTAATGCTAGGGATGTTTTCTTAATGCTCTCCCTCCCCCATCTTTTGCGCTTGGTTTGATGAAAAGGTTTTCAAGACTAGCTGAATAAATAGTAGTATACAAGTTGCAATATTACATAACCATTAAAAATAATACAGAAAAGTATATTCAGTTATGACGTAACTAGTTTGAATACGAGTTTCCCATTCCAACTTTTTGAATGTGGAAGAAACATTTTATATGAATGTAATTCACGTACATATCTTGCAATTTCAGAAATGCACCTAATTGGAAACAGCGAATAGCTGGAAAATCTTTGCCCATGGAAAAATTTGCTGTTAAGAAAACAGCACGTTTCTTTGCTCAAGGAAACACACTTGTGTTGCCAGCATTTGAACTCTTGTATCTATGGAACATGTTTAAAGTTCTTGGCAAGAAGTTTGAAATGGTACAAAATGTTTATAAGGAAATTGAAAGAACACTGAGAAAACTTAATCAATCAAAAGGTGAGACACATGAATTGTTTTTACAGAATCCTGAGAACTTCTTCTTTTTTTGTGTGTACTTTGGACTTGTGTGTATTTTGGACAAATATCCAGTCACCTTACAATTAAAAAGTATCAAAGATAAGTATAGAGACTTGTAGCCAGCATTAGAGAAAAGGTTAATTTGTTTTATATTACTAGAAGGTCCTGCGCATACATTGTACACTCTGTAAATCACTGTTTTAACCCCACTGAAGTCACACCATATTTTCAATTGTAAATAGTCACAGTAGACTGAGAGCCTGCACATAGCCAAATATGGAAAATAGGAAAGTAAATAAGGCAAATGAACCTAGGTATAAAACACACACATAATGATCAGGAATGTTGAAACTATTTTAATGAAAAGCAATAACAATGGAAGATAAATCTTGTAACTGACATAAATGGAGAAGTGCTTCTGTGTTGATATACCAAATTTGTGAATTTATGAATATTAAAATTTTAACACATTGAAGAAGATTCCAAAAATTACAAAAATGGAACACAACATTTATAATTTAACACATTTCAGTCCAATTAGATACTCAAATTACAATCTTTTCATTTCCTCGAAATCCTAAGCAGCTGATGTAAAGCCTGTAGTTTCGTAGGATTGCAAGTCCTCAAATACTGATTATTCAAAAGACACTGCATTGATTAAACTGAAACAAAAGAATGGTTTCAATTTTGTAGGAAGTTACTGAAGTGTGTTCTGAGATCAATGATTTCAGAAGGAAAGAGAAAATATAATTTTGCAGACTGAGGAAGCATGTACAATTACTAGAAAAAATGATATTGAAGAAAATATTGATATGTGGAACAGACTAGCACATGCAACTAATCTAATGTTAACTCCTGTATTGATCAATTCAAATGTTGTTTGCAATGATGAATTATTGAACATTGGTCTTTGGCATTTGGGTACACATATATATTTGTACATGTGGACCATGGCTTTTGATAATCCTCAGAATTAGTGAATATAATTAAAGATAGTTTCATACAACACCTAATTGGATATTTGTATGTTTATTCCAGTGAAAACTGAATATGATGCTGACAATAAAGCATTGGTTCTCTTACTGAAGGCAGCGTGTCTTCGGTTGATGAAAAGTCCTCTTCAGGCTCAAGAGTGTCTCATGGAAGTGATAGCTCTGGAAAAGAATATCAAAGAAGATAATTACTTGATACCTTATTCTGTTGTTGAATTAGCAATCCTCAGTGAACAACAGAATGATCATGTAAAAGCTATGAGTTTGTTGGAGGATGCAAAGTAAGTATTTCATTTATTCCTAATGTTAACTGGAGATGTTTTCAAAGTTCACTATCATGGATCTTGGACGCAATATTTTGCAGAACAATTGATAATTGATGTGTAAAGGATAATATGTTGATGAAATAAACTCTTTTATCGGTCATGTGCGTCTGTAACCCCTGTTAACATGTAACCAAACAAGTTTGTTAAGTACACTTGTACCTACCTGTATGTTGAAAAATTTAACATCCTTAGCAATGGGTTTTAACATTTTAGCAACATAAATAGAAAACCGTTGATTCATTGCTAGTCAAATGTTTTTTAAGTGAAAAACAAGGCGATATACAAAACAAATCAGATTCAAACAGTTCAGAATAAAAGTAATTCATATTAGTTTTCAGGATAATTATTGTTAGTTGTAATATTATTAATAGTACAATTAGAAAAATATATATTAGGTAAATTACCCTCATTTTCCTGGCATTCCACCAAATGAAACTCTTCTCTGGCAATCGTTTTTACTGATGATGTGAAGGTGTCACCACTATAAGTCAAAGTGCCAACTTCCTCACTGAACGTCATTTCTTTAGCATCAGTGAAATTATTTGCATCCATCTTTCTTCAACTACGGTGTATAAATGTTGTTTAAATAGATATATCACAATTAACACCCTACAATATCCTACTAACATGCCGCAGCAACAGAATTCATTTCTTTACTATCGCAATTATGACTTAAATTTGCATGTAAATTGTGAGATTTTCATGGTGACAGATAAAATGCCGAACATACCACAAAATGTTACAATGTTATTACTGCCTTGTCCAAATTAAAAATCTCAGCTCCGCTACGCTCTGCTTCGATTTTTAACTTTTGGCCTCAGAGTAATAACACTTAAAACATTTATAGGTATGTTAATAGCTGTAGGTGTTTAGAAAATAGAATAATAACATGTATGTATTTACAAGTCAAAGTGAGGATAATAAATCTACTAATTTTAGCTAGATGGAAGCTGGTGACCTTGTTTTAGCAAACCTGGATTGTAATCTAATCTCAGTTTTGAATATCACGCTGCAAGTTTGCCTAAACTAATGTTTGAGAAACTCTTACTTGTACAAGCACACAGTGTTTTGTGTGGCAGTAGCTGTTTCATGAAATACATTTGATATGCCTTCCAAGCTGTTGAACAATGAAATTAATTAAAGTAACCTATAAAGATTCTATGCATTTAATTCTTCTGACAAGAACTGCCATTTCCCCAAATTTGCAGCATTGTCAGGTTTCTTTCTAGATTTATAGTGACCAAAAAATCTTAATATTTATTTACAAAAACTAGTTGAATTAACTTGACTTTGCCTGGTTATTTTTTTATGTCCCTGCCTTGTCCCACCACACTTGCTTTCCTTGCCACACCTGATTGATCATCACGTTCCACTTTGTCCACTTCCACTGTGCAATGCCCTGTTCACCCCACCTCCTCTCTATTATCTGCTTTTCTTAAAATTGTAAAAAACATAATTGTTTCTTCAGGGGATCTCCCCAATCTACCTTGCCTCATTTGCTGTGATCATCATTGCTATGACGATTGTTGGTATGGACAGCTGTAAACATGAGATGGGTTAATGCATTCTCCCAGCAAACATCCAGTAATAAACTTCTATTGATCATTCCAAGGAATGAATGTGGAAAAATCCTTTTTAACGGTTATATACATTGCAATGGAAACCCGCATTTCAAATATCTTGTTTCTACCTTCACTTCCTAGTATGTTTCCAGTTCCTCCCTGCTGCAACTGTATCAGGCAGATTTGATTGAAATTTAC
This sequence comes from Teleogryllus occipitalis, assembly GCA_011170035.1. NCBI lineage: Eukaryota > Metazoa > Arthropoda > Insecta > Orthoptera > Gryllidae > Teleogryllus > Teleogryllus occipitalis. The sequence continues at coordinate 59,096 of BLKR01015305.1, read as the reverse complement.
ATGCAGGAATTTGCATCTTCAATCCTCTCATGTTGAATTTATTTTTATATGTACTGCTACATTTCAATTGCTATTGTATGTTGTTATTTTTCATATTTTGTTGTATTTGTATATGTTGTTGAATTATGTTCTTTTCTTTACAATTCCCAATTTTACTACTACATATTTCTAGGTTCTGTTTTAATTTTTATGTTTTTAAAAATTAATTGCTCTTTTACTGTGTGAACTTTTAACCCTTTCCAGTTTGTCAGAACTTGTAGGCCCCATGAAAGAAATCCAACCATATTTGACATTGTTTTTAAGCCCAGAGGCAAGAATGCTTCTAACCCTTTCTAGGATGTGTATTTACTTAGCTTATTAATTATTTCTGTTGGTTCTTGTTTTTGAGGCAATCACAAAACGAGATACTGTAGGATATTTGATGTATAATTGGTTAATTTCACATTTTATGGGTGATACAATGTTTTGAGGGTGCATGTAATGGATTTCATATAATAACAAACATCTTAAACTAATTATAATTATGTTCCAATAAATAAACCAGTTATATTACAAATATCCTACAGTATCTTTTTCTGATTGTCTCAAAAACCAGGAATCAACAGAAATAATTAATAAATAATACAACCATTCTCTGCTTATATTACTCAAGAGAGAAGAGAGTGGTTATTGCAGGCACTGATTATCGAGTTAATTGCAAAGAATAAAAACCAGGAAAATCAGGGAACAGATTTTGATTAAGAAAAAATCTGTCATGAATATTGTAGTTTTGCCTTGTTAATTTTTTTGCAATATTCGAAATTACGGAGAGTGCACTGAAAATGGGATTTTTTTTTTCATCCTTTGCTCTATCTGAGGAAAAAAATGTTGGAGCCATTTTTAAAAAGGAATTGTTTACAACTTGCCTATATTTCTCACAGATATATGTAAAAACTGCTGCTATTTTCGAAAAATTATACATGACCTTGTTTTTAAGTAGTTTTGAATGACAGATTTTGTTAAGAAAGAAATATCTATCTATAATATAGTAGTTAATATAGAAGATGCTGAAAAAAGTATTACATTTTTAAATATTAAAAATTTTACAGATTTCAGTGAAAATAGCTCTTGCATACATAACAAAAGTAATGTATGAACCATATGTATGTTTTGCCTTCAACCAATTTTTTGGTATTAAGGACCCATTAAATGTGAACTATGTATAGGGACAAGATTTATTCACTTTTTCGTTACCAGGTCCCCACTATTGAGTTTTTGTGTTGAAAAATAGCCAAATTGTGCTGCAGCAGTACAATACTTTGTCATTGCTACCTAAGTAAGGTGAGAGATCAAAAGTGAGAAAAATGAAGACAATTTTCAACAGTGCAAATTAAAATCAAATCCATGTTGTCACAGTATACAAAGTAGTGAATCAGCAGTTCTTATGGTTAATGGCTAATGATGATGTCTTATAGAAAAGTTATTTTTCATATTTCTTAGGTTCTCTTTCCATTTGTGTTTTTCCTCTTATTCTTTTCCATTATGCAGATCTACTGGCTGGTAATCACAAGAGCAAGCATAATGAATTGCAGTTTGTTAGCTTTCCACATTCCTTTTGTGTATAACAAAATTAAACTCTTCGGGCAAAAACGGTCTTCATAACCACTATTACAATTATAGCAGTGAAAATAAGCCTTTGTGAAAATTGGTAAATGTTTGCTAACCCATATTATTGTGAGGACTCCTTAATCTTAACCTGTAGTTGCCTAATGCCACTAACACCAGATGATAAAAAATTACAAATTTCAAATTGTTCTTTAAACTTTTTAGTTTTCATAGTTGTTTTTTTTTATTTCAAAGTTGTACATATAAACTGCTCTTTCATTGCAGTTACTGTTCACATACAGTAATAACTTAATGATGTTCTTTGTTCTTTACATATAAAACGTTTAAATGATGAACTTTTTTTCTTGTTGCAGGAAAAATTATACAGGGTACTCATTGGAATCTCGATTACACTTCAAAATCCATGCTTTCCAGCTCTATCTAAATGAACAAAAGGGAAATAACTCTCATAATCATATTCCTGAAACAACTGTTTAGTAATTACATATTGTTTGAATTGATTTTGATCAAGTGATAAAAAACTGAGTAAAAATGTAATGTATGTATTAATGAAAATTTGTTACAAAAGTATTATTGAGGTTGTTGTATTTTCTTGGATATAATTTGTTTCAAATTTATTCTGCAATAATATTTTGCAGTGGTGTTTTGATCTCCTCAGTGTGTTGTGTATATTGTACTACTCAGTGTGTTGTATATTAGCCTTGTGTATGATTAATTTATAATGTAGACTTCAAGTTCAAATAGTGTGTGATGCATTTTTTGTAGCCACTAAAAGGTTCCAATGTTTTTTTTTGGAAATGATAGTGAGATGTGCTGGGAATGAAAGAATAATGAATAATATATGCTTGCTTACTTCAAGTGTTTGAATAATACTTATCAAAGTGAGTGTATGCAAGTCCCACTGACTAAAATTGTGTTATTTCTAAAACTTTCATAAAAATGGCAAGAATACTTACATTTGCTATGTCTTCCTCTTTGTTCTCAAATTTTTAAAAGTAATTGTAGGAGAACAAATTGCAGGACTTAAAACTTACAGGCCCTGAAAATTTAACAGATTAATAGTATTTTCTTAATGTTATTTTAAATTGTCCGTAAATGCACTGCTACATCTCATGCTTAAATTACAGTGCCTTTTCATATTTTTCTAGAAAATGTTAAACATAGTGGCAAGGCCTCATGATAGAATGTTATTAACCTTTATAATTTATGAAGTTACATCTTTCTTGAATTTTAAATGGGTTCATTTGAATATTATTGTAAATAATTTGCATCCTATTTATTCCTATAATGTTCATGAAAATTGGCTAGTGGACATAATGTGACACTTGTGGTAATGGGATTTCAATATTCTTGCCCTTATCAAGATGTCGCTCTATCATCACTTTCGTGCTTATCTTAAGTTGCCAAGATGAAAGAAAACAGTAATATAATTTCTAATTATCCAATATATGTGGTTAGGGCTAATTTGTTTTTTGTAATTATTTATTACTCTAGTATATCAAGATCAGATGTCCTTGTAATTTATAAAGGTGTAATAAAATGTTTATTTATGATTACTGTTAAAAAATGTAAAAACTATCTAGGGCTGTAAGAAAAACTAGAATCTGAAAATTATTCTTCAATAACTGTTTAAGCGTGTGGTTTTGAGAAAATCTAAGGACTTTTTTAAGCATATCTCTTTGCCTGTATTCCATGAAAATGGTTCAGCATTTTAATAGGGAATAGTTACCTTGTGTGAGAAACACTTTCTCAAATTGGAGAGCGTTATTTGTGCATTTTTCTTTGTTATATTATGTGGTTTTCTTGTTGCCTGATGTGTTCATTGCACAGTAAAGTATATGGCAACATAGTTTATGACATAAGTGTTGATATGTAAGAAAATTAGTAGAGATATCAAGTGGTTTGCCATGCCTGTTTAGAAATGTTTGTTTATAGACTTTTTTTTCGTGATCAGCTTTGTCAGTCTTCGTTTAAGCACTTTGCATAGATCTACAGAATCTACTTAAAAATAGATATCTCTGGATACTGAATAGTAAACAACTCTTCTGTTTGCCAAAACACAGAGTAGAGTAAAGCAACTGATAAAACATGAATAGTGTGTCTTTATCAGGGGCACCTGGCACCCAGAGAAAACAAGGGAGCTGGGGCACTAGATCCAGGAGGGCCCTTTATTTCAAACAAAAGTAATGGCCCTCCCCCTCCCATACAGAAACAGAATTCATTTCTCCATGCAACAAAAATAACTTATAGCAGTTAATTTGAATTCATTGTAAATACATTTTTTATTTGTTTGGAATGAAAAAAAATTTCAGGATCCCAATTGAGTCGGCCCCAGCTACTGCAACTTCACCTTCTGGGCACTCCTGCTCATTATAATTGGCATATCAATAGGAAAATGACCTATTGCAAACTACTGTGATTATTTGCACTATTTTTCTGGAGAATTGTGAAATATTGTATATTCAGTGTTCAGGAGTTTGTGGGTTTGTGTATATATATATCTGCATGTTAGAGACATGTATTTATCTACATGTTAGATTATTGTCATAAAGTTGGAGGAGTAGAAACTACTGTAGTTGTCAAAAGATAACTACTAAATTTGAATGCAAATAAGAGAAATATACCATGTCCAAAGTGCTGATAACTTTGTGCACATTGTTGTGATGCTTCTTTTTTTTTCTTCTTCTTTCCTCCCCCACACACCATTTGCCCCAAATCAGAGGTGTGTTTATGTCTGGACTAAGTAGGCTTTATGGAAAATTTTGTCAAGGAAGAGAAAAAAAATGTAGAAAACTTTTACACCTCAAAGTTGTTCACAACAAGTTAGTAAAGTTTCTAAAAAATTCTTTGACTTGTACATTTTCTAAAGGATCTTTCTCTTTGAAAACTAATTCTGGATTGGACCTCCACAAAGGTGTAGCAAAACTATACCTGCCTACAGATGACAAAATAATAAAAATGCCTCTGCACAGAATAGACAAGGAAAATAAAGTACCAGAAAATTTGTTATGATCATTTTTGTTTTGCAAAGGACTTCTGAAGTGATTCAACCCCGAATTATATGCCTGGAAATTTTTTAATTCTGTGTAAGTGAACACCAAACTATGTATTTTAACTTTATCTGCCTTTTTTTTGTAATTTCTATTGAAGATAGAAAAATGATATTCTTAAATGTAATTAAGACTTAAATTATCAAGAAAAGTTGAATATGGCATTATTATTTACCTTTCCCATATTTTTTGCTTTCCTGAGACACCATACCGTAGTTAATTTGAATTTTTGTTTCTTAGATTGTAGCATTTAATCTTGACAAAAAATTGAATGTTTGTGTATCTCATCAGCACTTTATTATCAAGCTTGTCATTGCAATATTTATATAATTTGCATTCATATTATGCAAAACATTATTAAAAAAACATAAAGACTTATTCCCATAATTCCTAAATCGTATATTAATTATTGTTATAATTTAAGTAAAGTCATTGAAATGAATAAGGCTAAGATTTTTCAAGGTCTTTTAACTTTCATTAAAGGTTTTGGAATGATGTTTTGTAGGAAGGGTGTTAATAGAAAAAATCTGATCTGTTAATTATATATGCAAGTAGTTATTTCACAGGCATCAGGAAGTGCGAAGGTTCCATTTGCGGAAAAAAATTCCTTGCACTTAATGATGAATAAAGACAAAAGCAGAGATTTTTGTCTTGAGGATTTATAAAAGGGGTACAAAGTTTGGATCGAAATCACATGTGCATTCCAAAATATTAGAGGTCAAAGATCACGAAAAATCTTTTATATTCCGCTTCCTGCGTATGTTATGTGGAATAACAAGATTTGTAGCTAATAAAGTTTCCCCCAAAATTGGTTCTAAATGTTATTTCCTACAACTATCGGTTTTCGGGATATTGTTTCAAATAATAAAAAATCTTTTACTTAAATATCTCAAATTCTAAGCGTTGTACGTCGAATTGGGTTCTCATCAAACGTAGAGAGCATTTCCCGTGAAACTGGTTAATTGTTTCTCGCACGACCATGTGACCCGGAGTGACGATGGATTTTGCATAGGGTAGAGTCGTTAATAGTGATGATCAACTTATAAAGAAATATTAGTATTAATGTAAAATTGCGCAAAATAATTGTTCATATAAGATTTTTCATTGATGCATTTTGTTAATAGCTAATAACACAATAACGTTTCGTTTTAAACTACAGAAAGCGTGTAAAGATCGCCGTTAAGGGAACGTGAAGTGGAGTTAACAAAGTGCATGCTGTAAATTAAAGTAGTAGTGCTCAACATCACTTACTTTCTCGCAATAGTTCTAACTTGCAATTTTCGAAAATTCTGAGTTCAACGAAAACGAGACCTGCGCCGATTTTTAAGCGTCCTTTGTTGTATATGAGTAAAAAGATATAATTTACAATAATTCATAACAAATTACACGAAAACTCGTTTCTTCAAGAATTTTACTTGTACATGATCATATTTAAAGGCCAATTTTTCAGAACAGATTTTATTTAAGAAAAAAATCTTCATCAATAATGTACTTTTACAATGTTAATTTATTTTGCATTTTTCGAAAATACAGAGTTCACCGAAAATAGGACCGGCAACCATTTTTTCGTACTTTACTACTTACGAGAAAGAATTTGGAGCCACTATTGAGGAAATAATTGTTTAAAAGTTGCCTATATTTCGCGAAAATTCCTACATTTTCGAAAATAACTTCACTATGCTTCACTTCCCACGTTTTGTTGAGCTCTTTCTTTGCTTGCAATGGTAATAGAACGGACGGTGAGTTGCTGTTTTGTTAGCAATGCAGAAAAATTAAATCTGCAGTTCGTTTACCGTTACAAATAAGTTTTCTATAACTCAGGAGAGAAAATGTCTAGATTTTGAAATGTTAATCTCGCGCTTTTTTAAATATAATTATAATAATAATTATTATTATTATTAATTTTGTAAAACTTTTTTCATCTTTCAACTATTAATAGTTAAATTGTTGGAAAGGAATTCTGAAACTAAAGAAAGCGTGCGCAAATAATTTTCTCCCCATACGTCACATAACGTTGTTTTGACTAAATAAGTATCTGAATCGTACAAGACCTTATTTTAAGGTCTGCTTTTACTTTCTCACTATTGCTTACGCAGTATAGATAAAGTTATGTTATGCTGCGGGAGAAATTGGCAAATTTTCAGCACAAATAAACTCTTTTTGCCGGAACTTGGTAACAAAAAAGTGGATAAATCCAGTTGCTAAATTTAGGAAAGAAAAAAATCCTCTAACACATGGTGTAATCAGAATCCATGTTTGTCCTTGTCCTGGATACCGAAAAATCGATTTACGGCAAAACGTCTGTGCGTCGGTCTGTGAACAACGCTAGTGGTTCAGCCGATTTTCTCCAAAATTGATAATCCCCAATTGATCTGACTGATATCACGGCCCCTTCAATTTGAAATCGCTATTTAATTTTTTTAATAATAATTTTGGGTTGGGGGTTACTTTACATGAAACGACCCCACTGGTCAGTGTGCTCGCTTTTTATGACGCGATTCCGGGATTGATACCCTGTTGGGGGAATATAATTAGTGTGCGCATTTCTTGCAATGTCTCAGTATTTGTTGCTGTGTGACGTTGAGAAAGCTCACTTTTCAGGTTGAGGAGACCAGAATACGGTGAAGGGATATCTATGTGCTAACCACACGTACACGTTAACTCATGGCCGTAAGGCCAGGACGCCGCTGCTGGTAAGCCTTTGTCCCATCAGGAGCTGTTGTGTCAGTACAGACTTTACATGAAGCTCCTGGTACATTTTCAAGAAATGGCACCAATTTTTTAAATTAAATGTTGTGGTTGGATAGCGTAATAGACGCTTAACAGCAATGTGCAGGTCTCTTTCGTTGAAAACCCTGATTGTTCGGAAATTACAAAAGTTCAACATTTTTGCGGCGCCTTCCTACAACTAAAATATTAAAAATAGGATATTTTTATTTTTAAAACAGAAAAAGTACAGATTGTCATTCACAAATTGTTACATGAAATTACAAAAAGAAAGGTCCAAACTTGATTTATTGACAATCACCTGTGATATAATTTAAACAAATACATAATCTTTTTGTAATTTCATGTAACAATAGGATATTTTTCCCTTAATGAAATCCGTTTCCTACAGACAGATTTGGAAGTAAGGTCAGGTACAATTTTTCGAAAATATGAGTACTTTTCGCGTAATTTTGCGTGAAATATAGACAATTTTTAATGTTGTTTAATCATTCATTTCTCAAAAATGGCACCAATTTTTTTTATTAAATGTTGACTTCGGTTAGCGTAAAGGACTTTTAAGGGGATGCAATACTGAAAATTGTAAATCTGTTCGTTTTTGACACATCAACTTAAAATTTGTAGCACATTATAGTTATATTATGCAGATATCAACTGCCAAATTTGGAATTGCTAATTTTAATAGATTGTAAAAAAATAATTGTTTATTACTTTTTTATTTATATCATGAACAAATGCTCCTCTTGTTGTAATTTAATTAATTTTGAAATGAATTTTTTTTTACATTATGAGAAAAGAATAACAAAGATATTAGCGTTTTGGTTTTGAATTTTATTCATTACTTTACCAGAAAAAAAAATTTTATGTTATATCTTACTATTCGCATAGCAAAAAAAAAGTTTCACACTTTTAACATTTTTTATTTAGAGAAGTATTTGCATCACTAAAAAATTACAACACTAAGTTTTTAACACAGTATTTTTTAATATATCTTGAATTTTTGAAAAAGATTCCATGAAAATTACATCATGTGGAGCATTTTCAATAAACAAAAATGTCAAAAAATTACTATTGCAGAAAATGACATTTAAAATTTGAACTTTCTAAAAAATGTATTTAGTGGCCATATCTTGCTTCATAACTCTCCTAATCCATATGTTTGACTTTCTTCTTCTTTCCTTTTAGCTTCTTTGGCATTTTTTGTCATTTTTAGTTTCTTTCTTGCAGTTTTCCTGTCCTGCTGCATAGCTCGTTCACTATTCTGCAACCGACGCTTGTCCCTGGCTGCACAAATTTTGTGACTTGTGGGTGTGAGATTTACTCCAGTCACACTTTCTCTTATTCTCTCACTGGCCTCATCCCATGTTAAATTCAGAAATTGCTGACACCACGGCAATTTCTAATTTTTTCTTCGACACAAATATTTCTTTTGGACATTTGCTCCAAATGACATTATGCAAATATTCATTTGCATTTTGTGTCTTGCCAGCAGTACATCTTGCATGCAAATTTTCGCATTCTTTTTACTAGTTTACTTGATCTCTTCTTCTAAGTATTATGTTTAGGCATTCTGTTCATTTTGCGTTTCCGTAACAAGGTACAACACAATGTAAACAGTTCTGTACTTATAACACTATGTACGAAACTAACCTATGTGCTAACCTAACCTACACATCATTTGATAAAATACTAATAATAAACAAATAACTTAAAAATCTAGCTAATATGATGAACAGGTTCAGAGAAAAACTCGTCGCTGTCACACGAACCCAAACACAAATGTCAAATTGTACAAAACACAATTCTACTAACTACACCAGAAACACACGCTGAAGTCACGTTGTTTACACGTCTCCACTCGAAATAACGTTGGCAGTACTGCATCTTCGCGCCCAGATGTTCCACAAAAAATACACTTCAAAGTGGCAAAAATATTTACCGCGATATTAAAAAATATCCAGCCAAAAAATTAAGTTTCCAGGCTGCATGCAAAGGAAAGGGGGCGTAACCGGGCAACGCGCCTGGGCATTTAAATCCACGTGGCGGCCATTTAAATGGCGATATATGAAAAATTCTTACAACTGGCAATTCTAGAGACTTGGCACTTTCAAATCCATTAAAAATATAAAAATTGATATTTTTCAGAAATTTCAGTAAATTTCAGTATTGCATCCCCTTAAGAGAATGGTGCAGGTCTCTTGTTTGTTAAAATCCCTGATTTTTCGAAAATTGCAAAAATTTAATTTTTTAAAGTCGCTTTTAATTACTAGATCATGCAGTGAACACTTTTATTGTTTTACATTTGGATAAATGTAGGAGGAACATGACACGTAAGAACAACACAAGCACACACAAATATGTGCCCGAGGCGGGGTTCGAACCCACGGACCTTCGAAACGAGGCAATTACTACCCTACAGCCTTAGCGACCTGGACTATCCAGGCCGCCTAAAATTTAAAATTGTTTCGGGGTCTTCCTACAACTACAATTGTGAAGATAATTTTGTTCTTAATGACATGTGTTCATCAAAAACATCTTCAAATGAGATCACGTTCAGTTTTTCGAAAATATAAGTTTTTTTATTTTTTATTTTGGCGTCAATCATAGTCACCCGCTTCAAATTTCCCGCGCTTCGTGAATGTAACTTGAGAAGTGCTTGAAGGCAGTTGGATGCTTCGTAAGTTAGAATTCGCATATTATTTCATATTTCCTTTTTCGTTTCTTACATTCGATCTTTTATTATACGTATACAAATGAATCTTTTAGAAATTATTTAAAACCTGTTTGATAATACACATTCTTGTCCGTATTGCGAGGAATGCGTTTTTATTATCTATGTATTGATGTATTTTACTTCAAGCATTCGGCAAATTTTAATTGAAATTAACCCAATTAGGTTTTCTCTCTTAAAAATACTATTTAAACGTAACATGAAAGAAAAATTGAAAAATTAAGTAACATAAACTTGTACGAAATTTTATTTAGGTAACTTTAATTTTATATTACCACCGTGCTCTGCCTTGGGCAACAATGCAGCGATGAATATTTGAGAAGATCATTGTTGAACGACGACAAGATAAGTGGGTTATATTTACTTCTGTCTCATTGTTGGGACATGATTTAGCTCCATGAAACGCAATTTTAATTGTCGAATTTGTGTTAATATTTGCTTGAAAAATATTTAGTTTTCGCACCAAATGTTCTACGAGTTCTAATTAGTCTTACAAAAATGACTGAGATGTGTTAATTTGTTCACGTCTTCACTAATGCTGTGTGTGGCAATGTTTTATTTTGAAGCAGTATCAAAACGTCTGTAAACAAATTTAAAAACAATATAAACAAACTGAAAACCCTACGCACCTTAATAAAAGCATATTTTCTTCTAGTGTCTGCAGTGTTGTTTTATTTTTACAATGTAGCTGGACGGCCAGCATGTTTAGAAAGCCATATATTTGCCTCCTTTATTACTTTTCTGTAATACTATAATAAAATACACTTTTCTGAAAGTGAAATGACAATGCTTACTACCTCTATAATAAAATTTCAAAAACATTCGTAAGTTATTTCTGTCAACGTACGAACAAACAAATCGTTTCCCTGAAGGTTTTGATGATCTGACATTCTATATCGTTTTGGTTATCTTCGCGTATTCCTCTACTCAATTGCTCATGTCTTCAATTGAACTTTTGCACTTCTTATGACAGCTTCTTCATTATCCATTACAACTTCATAGCTGTGATTAGCTTAGATCGAAATATAATTTAGTTTCCAAGTACGCATTTATTCATATAAAACAAAAATATAAGTTTAGTTACTTATAAAACACGTTGGATTGTTAGTTCCCATAATGATAAAGATTAATATCACAGCTGTTGTCAGAGAAAACGTATAGTCGATCGCTTTGCCTACGCCCACAGTAGCCGAGTCTACGAGCACTGACGCTTGCTGTGGCTCTGCAGTGCTCCGTAAAAAGAGAAGATACGAATTTCGTGCGGTTTCGCCCTCCGCGCCCGCTAGCCAATCAGAGAAGCCCGGTGCCGAATACATGTGCAGTTTGTTTATATGCTCTCCGATCGAGCTGGCTCGACGTAGGCGCTGATATGTTGAAAAACTATCTTCAAAATTTGGGGCTACTTTACATAAAGCCCCCTCCCGGACATTTTCTAGATTTTCTCAAAAATGGCTCCAAATATTTTCTTGAAATTTGTTTTAAAAATAGAGTAAAATACACTTATAAAGGTCGTATAGTCCGATTTTCATGGACTCAGAATTTCACGTTAACTCTGAATTTTCGAAAGTGGCAAACTTTTGAATTTTTTCCGCGTATTCTTACAATTACAAAATTGAAGATAGAGATCATTCCTTCAAATAATATTTGTTGTCCATAATTAGTTCTTTCATTAAAGTCACGCACATTTTTTGAAAATTTTAGTCGTTTTCGCGCAATATTGCGAGCAATATTGGAGCCATTTTGTTTCAATTTAAAAAAAAATTACAAAAACAAGATTATCTCAAAAAGACTCCACGTTTTTTCTTTAGTTTTGGTAGAGATAGTGCTAAATGCAATCTATAAGATGACATAAACACCATATTGCTCCATTCTTTTGTGTGTTTTTTTCCCCCAGAAATCACAAACCTGTAATTTTTTGACATGTGCCACGTGTCCTTAATATTTACATTAGCGGCATTTTGTTCATTGTTTGAGAACAAATTATTGTATTTATGAGTACGTATGCTTTAAATAATGTCATATAAAGTTTCTCGAAAACTCAACACTTTTCTGTCAAAATGAGTTTAAAATTCCACATTTTCAGAAATGCATAAACGCCATTTTCCCCAAAAATGGCTCCAATTGTTTTCTTTCAACTTTTCCAACATAAAATGCTAATTGCACTGTTTAAAATGACATAAATATAATTTTCAGGAATTTATTTGTTTTTTGAAGACACACAAATGTGTGTTTTTAATTATCTTACACGCCGTTCATATGCACATTTCCAGTAATCTGTAAACACTATTGCATTGGTGAGTGAATGTGCTTCAAATATCTTTAAACGAAGGTTTTTAATAACCCAAAAATTCTCTGTGAAAAAAGAGTTTCAAATTTCGCATCTACAGTAACGTTTAAACGCCATTTTCTTAAAAATGACTCCAAATTTTTCAATGAAAATTGTCTTTTGTGACGAGATTTTACTCTTATTTAATATTCTTAAAGTTATATTTGGTGCTACAATAAGGAAACCGAAAAATGTAAAAATTTCAAACAATGTACTTTTGGCGGAGATAGATGGCAGTTGGCAAGAGAATGGGACAAGACCTTAAGGCCAGTTCACACTACGGAAATTAGAAAACTTTATTGTAAGAATGTCTGTGCCATTCTGTAGCACAACTTGTTTGATATTTTCTGAGGGCCAAATTCAAACGCAATTAAAAAAAAAATCACTGTCCGAGAACCCTGGTACAGGGTTGAAAAAAAATTTAAAAGTTCCTCTCAAAACACAAATCGTGATTTTTTCATTTTTTACTTTTTCGTTACCGATTACGCAGAAGAAAGTTATGTAATGCTGCGCGAAAAAACGACGAACTTTCAGCAGAAAAACTCTTATTGCCGAGCCCTGATAACGAAAAAGAAGATAAAGCCAGCTGCTGAATTTAGAAAAAAATTCTCTAATGTGGTATAGCCAGAATTTTGTGGGTCCTTGCTACCGAAAAATCGATTGACGGCAAAACGTCCTTCCGTCTGGTGTATGTGAACATCACTAGCGCCTAAATCATGTGTTGGATTTTTCCCGAATTGAAGAACCCCCTGCCGAACTGGCCAGAGTCAAAGCTCTGTGATTTTGAAAAATATTCATTAATTTTGGGGGTACTTTATATGAAGCCTCAAGGACATTTTCAAAATGTTCTCAAAATTGGCTCCATATTTTTTCTTTAAATTTCTTGTAAGAATAGAATGATATACGAATATAAAGGTGGCATGGGTCCGATTTTCACTTTTCACACTGAATTTTCGAATACTAGTAGTTTTCGCACAATATTGCTTGCAACATGTGCAAATTTAAAAATAACAAAAACAAGATTTTCTTAAAAAGGCTCCAAATGTTTTCTTTAAATTTTTGTTATGTTTAGTGCTACGTGTACTCTATAAGATGAAATAAATGTTATATTGCTATAGTTTTTCGTTATTTTCAAAAATTACAAAAAAAAATTTACTTGTCTCTCACGTCGCTAATATTTACATTAGCGGCGATTTGTTCAAATTATTGCATTTACAAGTAAATGTGCTTTAAAATGATGTCACATAAAGTTTTTCGAAAACTCAAAACTTTTCTGAGAAAACAAGCTCAAAATTAAGCATTTTTAGAAACCCTCAAATACCATTTTCTCAGAAACGGCTCCTAATTTTTTCTTCAAACCATTCGCACGGAAAGTACTAGTTGCACTGTTTAATATGACGTAAACTTCATTTTGCTATATTCTTTTGTTTTTTCAAAAATTACACAAATGTAATTTTTTTAATATCATTCACGCCTTTGATATGAACATTTCCATCGATGTGTATACATTATTGCATTTGTGAGTAGAAGAAATGATGTCCAATGAAGTTTTTCGAAAACTCAAAATATTTACGTGAAAAAGTTTCAAATTCCTCATTTACAGTATCGCTTAAACACCATTTTCTTAAAAACGGCTCCAAAGTTTTCAACAAAAATTTCCTTATAGGATGAGATTTTACTCTTCTTTGATATTCTTAAAGTAATATTTTGGTTCTGCCATTAGAAAGCAGAAAAATTGAGAACATTTTGAAAAATATAAAATAATAAAGTGATATTAAATAAATAAGTGAACTGCTGGCAAGAGGATAGGGCAAGACTGTAAAGCTCACCCAGACCAAATGAAATTAGAAAACTAACTAGTACGAGAGAGTCTGTGCCATTCTGTAGCACAACTAGCTTTGATTGCTGAACTGTAGTTTAAAAATATAAAAACAAATTTTACCATTTCCCTGTCTTTAAATCACATTGACTTTAAATACACTTTGAAAATGGCCGAAGAGTTCTGTGCATTTATTTTAGTAATTATTAAAAATTTGTAATGGAAATTGTTCTGTTGTCCAAAAAATTAAACTTTTATAGAACCGACATTATGATTAAAACAACAAGATTCACGTTTATAATAACAGAAAAGTGAAATTATTATAATAACATTGAGTATAACTGAAACTATTCAGTTGAGATAACAGGATCGATTTGTTTTCAGTATACACTTGGTATCAAACAAATATGCATTATATCTTACCAGTGCCTGATTTTGACTTATGTGCGCCCTAGGCTGTCAAATGTTTTAGTGCCCTTTTTTAATTCGCTTGATTGACAAAAAATATAATATTTTAAATCAAAAAAATTTGTACGATATTTGTAACCAATGCAAATACTGTATACATACAAATACTTACATTTTTTATAACATCAAACAATTTAGGTCAATAAATAAATATAAATAACAAATAAATATATTAAAGATGAAAATATAATATTGTTATAAGGTAAAAATGTATTAAAATTATAATTATATATAAAAGAATTTCTGTAATTGAGTATTATTTTCATTTTTTTACCAAAAAATTTTGATATTAAAGTGAAAATAGCATGTAGATGTAACATATAAAACATGCGATGTCATATGGAATCTCGTTTTATCGATTTAATCTCGGCAAATTTCTTAATGATGTCTTAAAACTCTACGGGTCTAAAATGTCATTTGCTTATGACCGTATAATTGGCATACCCACTTATCAGATAAGAAAAAAGAATTTTCCAGAATTTTGTACTAAATATGAACTAATTTATACTCAAAATTAAACATTTTTAACCGATGCACAACATTAAAAATAAAAAAATGTATAAGAGTGGGTGTGTTAACTTAACGTTAAGGTAGCATTCCCACCCAGAAAAACCCATGAAATAAAAAAATACCACATTTTTGTACTAATTTTGAACTAATTTATACCCAAATTAAAAATTTTGAACTGATGCACAACATCAAAATAAAAAAATGTATAAGAGTGGGTGCGCTAACTTAATGTTAAGTCAGCATACCCACACAAGAAAAACCCATGAAATAAAAAACTAAGAATACCACAATTTTGTACTAATTTTGAACTAATTTATATCTAAATTAAAATATTTTGAACGGACTCATAACGTCATAATGTACAATGTTTAAGAGTGAGGACGCTATCCTAACATAAAGTCAACATCCGCAACCAAGAAAAGCCCATGAAACAAAAAAAACAAACAAACTATGAGTACTCGAATTTTGTACTAATTAAGATAAATTAAATTATTTCGTGGATTGAAATACATTTAAAGATATAACGATAAATAGAACCGAGAATATTCATGAAGATATTATTAACTGGCTACTCATCAATTGCTCGTTAACAGTCAGTCAATAAATTTCAAGTACTTTAAAGCAAATCCGGGCATAATATTCAATTGATATAACCACAGTGATGAGTATAAGTCACTTCTGTACGTTGTAAAGGGCACCGTGGATAATTTGCCCAAAATATATGGCAATCATCATCCGTTAAAGAAGCGTGACCTGCTTAAGTTGTGTCGCACAGGCTTTAGAGCAGAGGTTTTGCGAGGTTGGTATAGAAACCTGCCAACATCAGATGAAATTAAGGGCACTATTCCAGATCTTGCTGCAGATGACACTGAAAATGAAGTTTCAGACAGTGTTCGTGCAGTGAATTTTTTAAAGACTTTTGTTTGTGTTCTAAACATGGAGATAAACTATCTCTTAGAACTATAACGTGACTACTACTAAACGTTGTCTGCGAAAAACACCTAACATCAGTATCCATACACCATGATAAAATTGAAATGTTATCGTAACCAAATTATTTAAGAAACACGAATTTTGACTAATACTATTTTTTAACAAAGAATTCATAATTAAGTTGATGCAATAAAAATAATTGTTTTGAATGATTTAGATTTTTCAGAGACCTTCAAACTTTCAAACTGAAATATCTCATAAGTAAGTTTTGAGTAGTTAGCGGGTTTTCTTAGTAAACATTTTATCCTCATTAAAATTCATTTGAATCATTTTTTAAGGCGACTTAAGGTTAAAGATCTCGAGAGACAAACAAGTCAGAAAAATACGGTTTTTTTGGGCGCTCGGATTTTGCACAGGGTCTGAGAGGTCGAAAACTAGGGGATTTAATTAGTGCCTGGGTACACGCAACAAACTCAAAGAAAAATTTTTTGTTATCTTTTTTCAGGTAAAATGTACATACGGGCTGAACTATTGCGAATATTCCTAATTTTGATGAACAAATTTTTAAACATTATTTACTTAGGGTATAAATTAGTCCTTAATTATTAACGTTATTTTCAACCGATTAAGTTACAAATCCTTTTTTAATAATAATACAGGCCTTTATTGGACGTAATCAATTGATAATTTTCGTAATTATGCTAAAAAATTTTGATTTTCACAAAGAACTCATCCCCGCCCCTCAAAATTTATAGAATCAATACAAAAACCATTCGTAGTCAACCTAAATCATAATCCAACCCGTGAAAAAACCCATTTTCTTTCGAAAATGCTGTATTTCACTTTTAAAAATATAACTATTAAAACATGGATATTTAAATTCCAATACATGCTTATTATACGTGTCAAATTGAACTCAATGGTTCCCACGGTAACTAAACTTAATTTTTACTTTCTTGCTTCCCCTTACGTACTAGATGATATAACTCTGCGGCAAAAACGGCGAATTATCTGCAGAAAGACTCTTATTGCCGGGCTCTGATAACGAAAAAGTGGATAAATCCATTTGCAATATTTAGAAAATAAATTCTACCGAAAAATCGAAACGTCCGTCCGTCTGCCTGTCCGTTTGTGAACACCGCTAGCGCCTAAACCATACAAGGGATTTTTTCCAAAATGGATGTTCCAGGGTGAATCTAACTCAACTAAAGCATAACATAAATGAAAATATAAAAAGAATTTGGAATTGAAACATATTATTCCCAAACATTTTTTTTTGCCATGGCAAAAATTATTAGTGGAATTACACAATGAAAATAAACACGAAATACAATAATAAGTAATATGAAAAAACCTACTCTCCGTTGTTTTATAGAAAATATTCAGTTCTGTGAAATCGTCTTTTAATTTTCATTCTTTATTTCTTTAAAGATTCGACCGTAGTTGGTAAAAAATGGATTGTGTCATTCTACATGTATGGGAACTCGGATGAACCTGTAAATAATTTGAAAAACGACTTGTGTCATAATAGCTGGCGAGATGATGTTGGACTTCACATACATGACCAGTGTTCTATAATATTGACAATGTTGTATAAAATGTTACCTGATTTTTACCTAAGAGTTTTACAACCAATCTGAACCCTAGGTATGTCACAATTTTTAAATTTTACTCACAATTTTTAAATTTTCTCGCGAAACGTTGTTTCGTGAGAAGCACATATTTTTCGGCATTTGAAATATTTTAGAACGCTAGGAATGGAAATAATTTATATAATCATAATATACGTTAATTCGAGTGTTATAAATCATGATTTTAGGCACGAAACTGTTAATTTTCGAAGTAAATAACGTTTAAAAGCAATGTAATTGAAAGATGATTTAATAATACGGGATATTCACAGTAACGCTGAACATGATTCCACGTTTTTATAGTACGGAATTAAAGTTCATCAATTTATTAATGTATCATATTAGCTCAGCTTAATAACATTATTGCTCGCTTAATTATTACTAAACTTCTTCTAAAAATACAGAAAAAATTAATCGTTTATGATAAAACGTTTGAAGATCCGTGAAATGAAATGCTTTTAAAAAACTTGTCACAACATTGAGGGGGCAGTTGCCTCCCCCTTGCTTCCCCCCCCCTTGTCCCCCACCTGAATCCCACCTCTGCAAAAAGTTCACCGAGAAAGAGACCGCCATTGTTTAGCCTCCTTTGCTACATTTGAAGAAAAATGGAGCCATTTTCGAGATAATAATTGTTTAAAAATTGCATTATCTCACGCAAAATTATGCGAAAACGAATTATATTTTCGAAACATCGGTCATGACTTTATTTCAATATCTATCTTTGAACAACAGAATTCATTTAGGAAAAAAATCTCTATCTTCAGTGTAGTAGGAAGACGCCGAAAAATTGTTGAACTTTTGCAATTTTCGAACATGCAAATGACAACGAAAATGAGATCTGCTCCATTTTTAAACATTTTGGAAATGTTGAAACTTCGTTAAAAGTACCTTAAAAATCAAAACCAGCCGTTTCAAACTCCCCGGGCCGTGAGTTCATTTAGATCAATCGGGTGATATCAATTTTAGAGAAAATCCACTGAACGGTTTTGCGCTAGGGTTGACCACATACCTTTTGAGGTCAATCGATTTTCAGTATCTATCGGTAGAAATAGAAGAAATAATTTACTACATATAAGAACAAAACTTATTCACTTTCTCTGTTATTAGGAGCCGACAAGACGAGTTGTTCTGCCGAAAAAACACTAAAATATAAGTAGTGAATCGAGGAAAATTTTTTCAAACCCGCAAGAAATATATGGTAGGACTGGGGCGCGAACCTATGCACCTAACACGTAAAGGGAGTCTTGTCCAATAAGCTTTTTTGAGCGCTTCGCTGAAGATTCTGTCATAACTTTTGTATGAATAGTTCGCTTTACATATCAGAAAATTTTAAAAAAATCACTACTTTTGTTAGAAAACTGACATGAAATAATTTAAAGATATACTGTGAAATGGATTACATTGAGAAACAATACTCAATATTGCAAATAACTTTAATACTTAAAGCGAAAGACAATTTCGAAATACTTTTGAACTTTGACACAGTATAACAAAATTACGCAAAATCGACTAATATTATGAAATTAGTGTCATTGCAATTATTTCATTATCTATTAATCAGGAAATATTCTGCTTTGCATAATAATATCTAGCTTCAATATTAAATATGTAAAAGGAGTTTAAAAAATGATAATTTAGAATTTTCAAA
Source organism: Teleogryllus occipitalis (assembly GCA_011170035.1). Classification (NCBI taxonomy): domain Eukaryota; kingdom Metazoa; phylum Arthropoda; class Insecta; order Orthoptera; family Gryllidae; genus Teleogryllus; species Teleogryllus occipitalis. Next base: position 39,648 of record BLKR01015305.1, on the reverse strand, counting down.
ATTCCAAATCTCTTAATGAAATTTTTTCAAGATTTGTCTTCGAACAACAGATTTTGTTAAGGAAAAAGCTCTATTTTAAAAATTGTACAAAATATTTTCAAAAATAACTCTAATTTTTTAATTTTTTTACCTTCTCGCCTTGAAAGCAGAATATTCCTGAATAATAGATAATGAAATAATTGCAATGACACTAATTTCATAATATTAGTCGATTTTGCGTAATTTTGTTATACTGTGTCAAAGTTCAAAAGTACTTCTCAAGAAGAGAAAGTTGTGTAATACTGTGGAAAAAGCGGCGAATTTTCGGCAGAAAAACTCTTATTGTCGGGCGCTGATAACGAAAAAGGGGATAAATCCAATTGCTAAATTTAGGAGGGAAAATCCTCTAACACTTAGTGTAGCCAGAGTCCATTTTTTGTGGGTCCTTGATACCGAAAAATCGATTGACGGCAAAACGTCTGTCTGTTTGTCCGTCTGTGAACAACGTTAGCGGCTAATCCATCTGCAGATTTTCTTCAAAATCTATAATCTCCAATCGATCTGACTGATGTCGCAGGCTCTTGAATTTCTAACCGATATTTTAATTTTAGGGAGTACTTTACATGAACTCTCTGGGACATTTTCAAATTTTTTCAAAAAATGGCTTCATTGTTTTTTATTAAATTTTGTTGTTGGATAGTGTGAAGGACGTTTAAGACAAGAGTGCAGGTCTTATGGTCGTTGAAAACCCTGCTTTTTCGAAAATTGGAAAATTCAAAATTGTTCTGCCATCTTCCTACAACTACAATTACGAAGATAAACATTGTTACTTTCTCGTATACGTACGTATATACAGAGTAATATACGTAGTACAGGAAAAGATATGTAATGCTGCCGAAAGTCGATTTGGAGATATCAACGGAAATTAATGTTTTGGGGGACCCCTGATACTGAAAAAGTGTTTTTTTCAAAATGTCCGTCCGTCCGTCTTTCCGTCCGTCTCTGAACCACTAGTAGGATTTTTTCCAAAATGGATATTCCCCGGTCAATCTGGCTCGACTCGAGGCGCTGCGATTTTGAAAAACTTTCTTCCAAATTTGGGGGTACTTTACGTCAAGCCCTCCGGACATTTTCAAAATTTTCCCAAAAATGCCTCCAAATTTTTATTAGCATTAGAAAAATTATCATCAGATTGCATAATGAATGTAAATCGTTGCGGGAAATTTCGTAGATTTTAAAGAGACCAAGGAATACCATTCTGGGAGTCATTGATAAGTTTAGTGTAAGGAAAACATTGCAAAACGTGAGAAAACTTGGACGTCCAAAGAAACAGCGGAACAGATGGTCGTGCAATTTTACGGAAAGTGCAAAAAATCCGCGATTAAGTGCATTAAAAATACCGAGTGAACTTGAAAATGAATTGCAGATAAATGTATGTGAGAGTACTGTACGAAATATTTTGAGGCAAAGTGTCTATCATGGAAGAGTATCTAGAAGAAAAGATTATGTGAAGTCAACAGAAGGAAAAGGTTCGAGTTCGCAAAAAAAGTAAATAAAACGAGTGAATTTTAGAAAAATATTATTTTTACCGACGAATACAAATACAACATATTTTCTTCAGATGGAAGTCGGATGATTTTTAAAAATTTTTCGTTACAAGTAAGCCAATATAATTTTTTTTGTAGAAATCCTTGGGTGTACGAATACTTTTTACACTTACTGTATGTGTAATATTAAAGAATAACTAAACAAGATTTTCTCAAAAACTGCTCCAGAGTTTTTCTTTAAACTTTTGATAAAGATAGTGCTAAATGTACTCTTCCAGATGACATAAACGCCATAATGGTTTATTCTTTTGTTTTTCCAAAAAAATATTAAAATGTAATTAAAACATTTTCAACGGACAGTGTTAATTGGACTATTTAATATGACATAAAGTTCATTTTGGAGTTTTCTATTGTTTTTTCAAAAATTGCACACAGGTATTGTGTTTGAAATATCCCTCACACCGTTAATATGCACATTTCCAGCGATTTGTATAAATTGTTTTTCGAAATACGTAAGTATACATACATTTGTTTACAAAAGTTTTTCGAAAACTTAAAAAGTTTCTGTGAGAAAGGGCTTTTAAATTTTGCATTTAGAGTAACTCTTAAACACCATTTCCTTATAACCAGCTCCATAGTTCTCGACGAAAATTTCCATGTAGGACGAGGTTTTACTCCTCAATAATGTTCTTAAAATAATATTTCGATTCTACATTTAGGAAACCGAAAAATTGAAGAATTTTTTTCAAAAACGCACTTTGGCGATAGATGGCAGCTGGGAGGAGGATGGGGCCAGTTCGAGGAACTACCTCAGACAAAACAAATTAGAAAACTAATTAGTACGAGAAAGTCTGTGCCATTCTATAGCATCAATAATTTCTTAATGTTTTTTAATGAAATATGTTAATGAAAAACAAATCTAAAAATAATGTAATATTCAATTTTTCGAAAACACAAGTATTTTGTGCGAAATTTTATGTCAAACAGACAATTTTTATTTTCTTTAATTTTTTCTTGAAAAACGGCACAACATTTTTGGATTAAATTTGGATGTTAGATAGTGTAAAGGACGCTTAAAAGAATGGTGCAGGTCTCAGGTTCGTTGAAATGCCTGTATTGTATTTGTGGGTTAATAAATAACATCACTAGCTCGTAACAATAGCACTTTATTCATCTATAGGATACATTTGATATACTGGCGCGGCACACGCGGTCACAACAACACTCGAGAACATAAAAAAGACTCCTGCGCTACCGTTGTGCCGGCCGGCGGGAGGAGGGGGAGAAGCCGGAGTCAGTGTTACCGACTGACCTGATACATAACATTTCTTCCCTCTTTTAAATGATCCTGGTTACAACTATGGTGAATAACGTAAGGGTGCACGACATATGCGTGTGGATCTGCGGGGTAATATTGGTGTATGCAGTAAATGAGAAGCTCGGTCTGGATTTCGCAGTGTGACTGGTGTAGCTGGTGTCTGGACTGATGCTGGAGTCACGATGGCACGAGCAGCTTCTGGCGCCCTCTCAACTGATGCTGTGGTTGCTGGTGTTTGGAAGAAGTGGGTCCGTCGTCGCCTGGGTGTAGTTCCGCCTACTTCGTCGGTGGTCGGTGTCTGGTCCCCTGCGGTCTGTTGTTCTTCTGAAAATTTCCGAAGTTGGTCGATATGTCGCTTGACCCGTTTTCCCTGGTAGTAGACCTCATAGTGTAGATCTCCGATGCGGGCTGCGATGGTACCAGGAAGCCATCTGTCCATGTTCGGGTTGCCGGATAGAAAGTAGACGGACTGGCCCACTTCAAGAGTGCGAAACGTAGAGTCCATTTCTGCCCTTTGTTTTTGACAGATCTTTGTGCGAACATCTTCGGGTGTTGTCAGGTTTAGACGTGTTCGAAGCTCTCTTCCCAGAAACAGCCGAGATGGGGACTGTCCAGTGGTAGAATGAGGCGCCTTCCTAAATTGTCGGAGAAACTCGTTCAGGTTGGTCCGCAGCGTTCCTTTGGTGGTCTTCATGGCGTGGAGGGCGTCCTTCACCGTTTGGACATACCGTTCTGCTTGGCCATTTGTCGATGGGTGATAGGGCGCTATGAGCTTATGATATTTCACACCACTGTTCTTCAGAAAGGCCTTGAATTCTTCCGCGATGAACTGTCGGCCGTTGTCTGAGACGACTGTGACAGGAGTGCCGTACGCCGTGAATAAATCGTCCAACAGAGCAATTGTTGCTGCTGCTGTTGTGGAGGTTGTTGTCCTGACCTCGAGCCACTCTCTGTAGGCGTCTACAACGATGAGTAGCATAGTATCAGCTACTGGCCCCGCGTAATCGATATGGATGCGCTCCCATGGTGCCCTCGGATACTCCCAGTGGTGATCGCGGAACTTGGGCGGAGCATGAGCCTGGGCAGCGCATGCGGTACAGGATTTCGCCAACTTTTCGATGTCAGCGTCAATTCCTGGCCAGAAAACGAAGGAACGTGCCATTCCCTTCATCTTGACGATACCCAGGTGAGCTGCGTGCAGATCATTGAGGATGGCCTCTCGTAGTGCAGGTGGAATCACTACTCTGTGTTCAAACATCAGGCAATTGGCAGCAAGTGTGTACTTTGCCTCGGGTGCCTTGAAGTTATGGCGAGCGAGGTCTTGGCCTTCTTCCAATAACTTTACAATTCTGCCAAGATGCAGGTCTTTCCTTGTTTCTCGTGCGATGGTTTCAGCTGTGACGGGAAGCTGTTGAACCTGGTGAACTGTAAACAAATCGAAGTTATCATGTTCCATTGTCTCTTCCCCATTGTGCGGACCTGCATTCTGAACCTTATTGACTGTCAGTATCGGCATTCTGGAACAGTAGTCTGCGTTGGCGTTTGGTTCGATGTTTTGAATACAACGGTGTAATTGAAGTGAGCAAGGTAGTCGGCATAATTGGCCATGCGACTGATGCACAGAACTGGCAGCGACTTCTCTGGGTGGAGGATCTGCGTCAGAGGTTTGTGATCCGTGATGAGTGTGAAGTGGCGAGCGTACAGGTAGTTGAAAAACTTCTGCACAGCCCAGACGATAGCGAGCGCTTCCTTGTCAATTTGGGGGTATCTTTGCTCTGTTGCTGTCATAGTCCGGCTGGCGTATGCGACTGGCCGCTCCTGATTGTTGCTGAGCCGGTGGGACAGCACTGCGCCGAGTCCGGTTTTCCTGGCGTCTGTTGCCAGCAGAAGTGGTAGGGTTGGATCGTACGGCATAAGTACCTGCGGTGAGATCAGAGCGTTCTTGATATCCTGGTAGGCCGAGACACCCTCAGGTGTCCACACGAGGGGGTCTTTCAACAGCATATCTCTGAGTGGACGATCCCTCGTTGACAAGTTCTGGATGAAGTCGCTGTAATATATAGTTTTTCCTAGGAAAAGCTGGAGTTCTTCTGCGGTCGTCGGTTTCGGCGCGTCTCATACAGCTTGGATGTGCGCGTCTGATTTGTGAATACCTGACGCATCGATCTTGTGGCCAAGAGCTTCCAGGACAGGTTCTGCAAAGCTGCATTTGGCTCGGTTGAGCTTGAGACCGTGTTGGCGAAAACGCTCCAGCGTTGCGGTAAGGGCCTGGATCAGATTTTCGAAAGTATCAGCAAAAACTATGGTATCACCAAAGAAACTTACGACATTTTGGAGATTTTGCAGATCCGTATCCATTCGACGTTGCCAGATGGCAGGAATGTTGGCTGCACCATAGACAGCACGAGTTGGACGAATCAGACCATGGGTAGGGGTGTTGAGTGTGAGGGCGTGGCTGAATTCCTCGTCGACCTCGAGGTGAGTGTATGCATCTGTAACATCCAGATGACAAAAGAGGGTGGCGCCGCGCATCCGATTGAACAATTGGTCTATTTTCGGGATTGGATGTTCATCGACAATGATTCGCGGATTGACAGTAGGCTTGTAGTTGCCCGTGATTCTCAACTTCCCGTTCTTCTTTACAACGACATGAGTCGTTGACGCCCACTCTGAATACTCGACCCTCTTGTAAAAACCGCTGGCGATTTTGGCGTCGATCTCTTTCGCATAAGCATCTCTCAGGGCTACAGGCACGTCTCGTGCTCGAACGAACGTAGGCGTGGCTCCAGGTCTCAGGTGCATCTTCGCTGGAGGGCCTGATAGCTTCCCAGGGATATCACTGAAGACGTCCTGGTATCGGTGGATGATAACGTCAAGCTTTTGTTGGTCCGAGGTCGACAGCTTGGGCGGCGTCAGCGGCTTGTCGGTGGAAATGTGGTGCGCAAGGTTCTGCTCCCTGCACGATGGCTCTCCGAACATTTCCATGAAGTCGATTTCGTGCTTGAACTCTTTGATCCATTCCCGGCCCAGGAGCGTGTCGAATTCGCCGTCCACCAAGTACAGGTCGAGCATTTTCGTCGTAGCTCCCATAGTAGCTTGAACTCGGGTGAAACCGATGCAACGAATAGGATGGTGTGAGTAACTCACGAAACGTCGGCCCGTCATACGCAACTTGAAATTGGGGATGATGGTGCCAAACTTCTCTTGACTCATGATCGCGCAAGGAGACCCCGTATCGAATTCCATGTCGACTGTAGTGCCCTCTATCTGTACAGCCAGCATTTCTCGCCTGGGTGATGGTACCGATCCGATGACCTCGATTTTTAACACGTCGATCTGATCAACTGGGTCGTCGGATTCGTAGACCTGGTTAGCAAGCGAACGCGACCTGCATACTCTGCTGATATGCCCCTTTTTTCCGCACGTATAGCACTTGGCGTCCCGGACTCTGAACTGACCACGGGCGTTAGCTCCCCTACACCCCGCGCATCCTTGTTGGTTCTCGCGGTGTGACTGGCCGTCATGCTGCGGTGGGTCGCAAGTAGCTTGGCGGGGTCGTTGCTGGTTGCCTGGCCTTTGATTGCTGTTCTTCCGTGCCGGTGGTTTCTCGTAGCCAATCCGGTTTGTGGGTTCACTTCTCGGGGATAACTCCGGATTTTTAACCTCGTCGGCCGTGTTTCGTGTAGCTTCGAGTGCGCACGCTATCTCGTACGCGGCGGCAAAACTCTCTGGTTTCTTGGCAATAATCTCGTCGCACATGTCCCTTGATTCTACGCCTTTAAGCAGTTGTTCGATTAACATGCGGTCTAAAAATGTTCCATACTCACAGTGCGCGGCTCCTTGTCTCAGTCGGAGGGTGAAACTGGCAATCGATTCTCCTGCCTGCTGCGACATGCTCCGAAATCTTATGCTTTCAGCATATTTGTTACGGCTGATATGATAATGACTAATCAGTTTGGACTGGATGTCGTTGTAGGAGAGGGTTTCCGGGTCGATGGGACTTACGAGTATCTTTAACGCGTCGTTCAGTTCGGCGCCCATGTAAACACGTACGCACGACGCGTGTTCATTTTTGGGAACCTTACTCAAATTGAGCGCCCAGGTGAATCGTGTAAAATAGTCACCTACGGTGGTCCCATCGGCGGTGCGATATGCTGGCATCGCGAACTGTGGTGGCCGAGGCGATGCTGACGACGCTGACTCATTGCCGGCTACGTCTCGAGCAGTGGATTGTCTGAGAGCGTTAGCAATCATCTCCGACAGAGTTTGGAGAAGTTCCGTGGAAACTGCGTTTGACATGGTGGGGAAACTTTGTGCACTGATGAATAAACCCGCGAGGCGATACACTTTTCTTCGTCACGGCGCGGTCGCGTTGAGGTTAGATTCCGCACGAGTTCACTTTTGCTTGCTTAACGCGGAGTTATTTATGTATTCCACTCCTCACACCACTGTTGTATTTGTGGGTTAATAAATAACATCACTAGCTCGTAACAACAGCACTTTATTCATCTATAGGATACATTTGATATACTGGCGCGGCACACGCGGTCACAACACCACTCGAGAACATAAAAAGATTCCTGCGCTACCGTTGTGCCGGCCGGCGGGAGGAGGGGGAGAAGCCGGAGTCAGTGTTACCAACTGACCTAATACATACTGTAACGTATTGTAAGGCTACAGCTAGAAATCGCCACAAAAGGGCGGCGGCAGAGGATTAGACGCCAGGGGCCAGGCAGGATGTGACACGCCGAGGTATTCTGAGAAATCCTAAGAGCTAGGGAAAGGGATGCCCAAAGTACGGGACAGCGCATTTTTGCCGCGTGCCGCGTGACAAATTCTTGGAATCCAGGGAAATGGATGTCCAAAAATGCCTGGCAAAGCGGTCAGTGTGGGCCGTGTGCAAAACCCAGTGACGTTTCAGGTCACGTGGGTGGTAGCTATATAAGAGCGAACGCAGAGCGCGGGGGTGGGGTTTGTTGAGCTGAGTGGGAACCCTCGTGCGAACGCACAAACTTGCGCCCAGGGCGGTGCGGAGCCGAGCTAGGCTCGTGCGGCAAACCATGTGTTGGGACGCCGTTGTGGACTATATCCACGGATGACAAGAGGTCGCCGGAGCTGTCTGCTGTGTGCGGGAGGCTCGCTGAGGAGTGGCGCGGGCCACGAGTCAGTTATTCATTTTTAAGGATCGCTCCTGCGATCAGGGAAGTAAAGATCTACCAGAGCTGAGTAACTTAAAGTATTACTGTACATATTGTGAATAAACCTGTACATATTTATCATTGAAGCTCGTGTCTGTGATTATTGTGTATTCCCACGACGTCACAGACGGGTAGACATAATTGGTGGCAGCGGTTATAAAGAAGCCCACGGGGGAATACGTGCACCCACCAAATAGTATAATTGGTGGATGCGGTTATACGAATTTCACGGGGAATATCATTCACCAAATAGTCATAATTGGTGGATGCGGTTATAAGAATTCCACGGGGAAGTGTTTCTCAATTGTGATAATTAATAGCAGCAGTTAAAACATTCACGCCGGAACGGCACGGCATTGTTGCACCATACGCATACGTGGTGGCAGTATTACGAACAGTGGGTGGGCCAGTGCGTGGGTGTGTCGACGGGTAGACATAATTACGACGCACGGGAGCAGAGAGGGTCCGCTCCGAGCCAGACGCCCACGTCTTCACGGCAACGCCGGAAGGAAGGAAGGAAGGACGGAGAAGGAAGGACGTCTCAAGGCCAACCGGCTTTGACAAAATCAAGAAGTCAGCAAGGATCTGGTGTAAGTATAGCTATCTGCATTGTAAGGTTCAGTTCAGGTTTCAGTTATGGCTTACTTACCGAGATTCGGGAAAGATTGTGTAGTGCACGTGGCACAGGAATTAGGACTCCAAATTACAGGTGGAGAAACTTTGGTAGTACTAAAAAAATTGATAGAGGAGCATTCCGATTACGAGGAGGAATTTGTGAAAGGGATAGCTCAGGCATATAAGGATGAACGCGAACGAGAAAAGGCTGAACGCGAACGAGAAAAGGCTGAACGCGAACGAGAAAAGGCCGAACGCAAATTAGAGAAGGAACGCGCCTATAATGATCAAAAAGCCGAACGCGAAGCAGAGAAGGAACGTGCATTTCAGTTAGAAAAACTGAGAATAGAACAGGGCCAACTGGCGGGTAGAGCTAGTCCGCAGTCCGAAGTAAATAGTAAAATGCACATTCGATTAAATCAAGTTATGAGCCGATTCAAAGGGGAGGACGACGACATAACGGCATTTTTAAGTGTTTTTGAGAGTCAGGCGGAACAATTAGAAATTTCAGAAGAAGAGTGGGTGGCAAATCTTATGGGACTGCTCCCACACCAAATCAATGCATCGCTAACTTTAGAAGGGCAAGGTAGAAGAACAGAATATGCCGATTTAAAGAGTAGGTTATTAGAAATGTATCGATTCAATGCCGAGAAGTTTCGACAATTGTTCGCGAAACATGTAAAAGGCGCGAATACTACCTGGAACGTATACGCGAGAGAGCTGAAAAATTATTGCAAAGAATGGGTAGGAGGGCTAGATATTCATACGTTCGAGGACTTAATGAACCTAATTGTAACCGATCAATTGAAGCGTCGTGTGCCTATTGATATTAAAGAGCATTTTATTGATGAGTGGGGGGAATTTAAGATGCCGTTAGAACTAGCTCGTAAACTAGACAACTATGAAAACAATAGGGCAGGCTGGAAACGGTCTTCGTTCAAGCCTTATAGGAAATCGGAAGCCGTAGGGGAACATGTTGCAAGCACGAGCAAGACGATGCCGATAGTACCGGAAATTCAGGGGAAATCGAGCGGTAAGAAAACCGATGTTAGGGCAGCATACGAGAAGCCAGACAAGCGGAAATGCTACGGGTGTGGTGCCACAGACCACATGGTCCGTGAATGCCCGCAGCGCCGCGTGGCCGAAAAAATGTTGTGGCGTGTGGCATGTGGCAGACAAAATGCATGTGGCAGACAAAACAGCTACGGAATTGTTTTCACCGTACGTGTTCTTTGGAAAAAATAATAAAATTCCCGGGAGATTTTTGCGCGACTGTGGTGTTTCTTTCGATCTGGTCCATGAGAAATTTATTAGCGACGAGAATTTAACGGGAGAAAGCGTGTGGATTTTGCAACCGCTTGATGCCTCACCACGAAATCTCCCGGTGGCAGAAGTCACTATTGAAGGGCCATTCGGGAAAGTAGTAACTAAAGCCGCAGTTGTGCCTCGGGAATGCGACAGCGGATATTACTTATTAAGTAATAGAACAGCTGCTCTGTTGGAAGAAGTAAAGGCAGGATTTATTGAGCCACAATTAGTTGCAGCCGTAACGACGCGGGCAAAAGCCGCTGAAACGTCGCGGGTGACTCACGAGTCGGGGCCGGCTGACCGACAGGCAGGCGAGTTTGACGCGGACGAGCAGGTAGAAAACTTTGAACAATTGAGGCAGGAGGGAGCCGTTAGTGAAAGGGACGCCAGTGCAAGTGTACTAACGCCCGAAGTGAATGAACTCATAAATGTTACCCAGACTGATTTCGCAGCTTCACAACAAAGCGACCCGGAAATCAAAACATTATACGACGCGAATAAGCACAACGTAGCAGATCGTAGCTCAAACTTTGAAGTTGAGGAAGACGAGCTGGATAAGTACGCTATTAACCTTGATAGTGTCGACTTCGATGCGGAAGCTATGCTCGAAGGAACAGAAGTCGAAGACGAGTTCCGCGACAAACTGCTCAATTTAATTGTAAGGTACAAGCATATATTTTCAGACAGACCAGGGTTGACGGATGTCGTCACCATGGACATTGAATTGACGGACGAGTCGAAAAAGATAAGAAGTGCGCCTTATGGAATGTCACCCCGTCAATCAAAAATACTGCAAGAAGAAATCGCGAAGATGTTACGTGATAACATAATCGAAATAGGCTTCCCCTATGATTCTTGTAGAGGCGCCGGGACGAAAACCAAGACCGTGCGTAGATTATCGTAAGCTAAACCAAATTATAAAATCAGAATATTTTCCGTTGCCGAACATGGAGGAGAGGATAGAAGCAGTAGCGGCAGCTAAGATTATTACTACATTGGATTTAGCAAAATTTTATCATCAGATACCGCTCACTCCGAGAGAGCAAAGATATGCGGCGTTCTGTACAAGCTTTGGCACGTATAGGCCATTAAGATTGCCTTTCGGGCTAAAAAATGCACCTTTTCAGTGTAGTAGGATGATGGCAGCTTTATTAGCAGGATGTGCAGAATTTGCAGTCTCATACTTGGATGACATCGCCATTTATAGCGACACATGGCAAGAACACCTTAGACATTTAGAGCAGGTGTTTCTAATTTTAGAGAAAGCGAAGTTGCATGTGCAGCCAAGCAAGTGTAAATACGCGCGTAAGACTGTGCAATACCTAGGCTACATGGTTGGTAGTGGCATGATGCGGCCGGTAGAGGCCAAAGTAAAAACTATTAAAGAGCACCCCGTACCTCAAACGAAAAAGCAAAGGCGTGCTTTTCTCGGATTAACGGGTTATTACAGGAAATTTATTCCCGATTATGCGAGTATATCAGCGCCATTAACGGACTTATTGCGAGGTCGCGAACGGCAAGGCAGGGTAACGTGGACGCCAGCATGCGAGATGGCATTCGAGAAACTGAGAAACGCTCTCTGTCACGAACCCGTCCTTCACGCGCCAGACTTTAATAAGGACTTTATAGTGCAGTGTGATGCGTCAAAAAGAGGTATTGGCATCATTTTGGCTCAGTATAATGATAGAGGAGAAGAAAAACCGGTGTTATACTTAAGTCGTAAATTCACAGATACGGAATTATTACGATGTACAACAGAACAGGAGTGCACAGCCATAATATGGGCTTTGCAGAAATTAAAGTACTATTTGGATGGAAATGCAAAAATTAAAGTGGAAACAGACCACAACCCATTAGTATGGCTAAATAATTGCTCAAGTAAGAACCCGAGATTGATGCGTTGGTCATTAATGATCCAAGCATACAATTTAGAAATTATTCATAAAAGGGGTAAGGATCACGTAAATGCTGATGCCTTAAGCCGTATGTTTTACTGATACATGGAACCTGAACTGAACTGGGAATGCGGAGGGCTACACTGAACCGAATCACTTGATTGCATTGTATAAAATCAAGACAAGAGAAAAATCACTGTATATATGTAACAAATTGTTGAAAGTGTATTGTTTGTGTATTCTGTTTGTTTCATGTGTGTCTTATGTATGTGCAATTATGGGTACAAAGTGAAGCTCTGAAGACATTGTTGGTTCTGGGGGTATCAGGGAAAGTATCACATCATTTGATTGTGAATACTACGTATGTAATTGTAGCAGAGTGTATCGTAATTTAAGATGGTAGAAAATTGTATATATTAGAATGAAAGGAGGTACATGAAGTAGGTTAGGCCAAAGTAGTATATAGGTTCTGTAGATAGGTTAGTTATTTATATTAGCTAGATTTTGATAAAAAAAGTATGTTGTAAATATAGAGTAGGTTAGAGAGATCGATAGAGTGTGAGCCCAATGGCCAGGTAAATGGTATAATCATATCCAGATCCACAAATCTAGTTGCGGGACGAATTTTTTATTGTGGATATCATAAAAAATTCAAAATAGGGTATGGAGAAGTATGTAACATATTGTAAGGCTACAGCTAGAAATCGCCACAAAAGGGCGGCGGCAGAGGATTAGACGCCAGGGGCCAGGCAGGATGTGACACGCCGAGGTATTCTGAGAAATCCTAAGAGCTAGGGAAAGGGATGCCCAAAGTACGGGACAGCGCATTTTTGCCGCGTGCCGCGTGACAAATTCTTGGAATCCAGGGAAATGGATGTCCAAAAATGCCTGGCAAAGCGGTCAGTGTGGGCCGTGTGCAAAACCCAGTGACGTTTCAGGTCACGTGGGTGGTAGCTATATAAGAGCGAACGCAGAGCGCGGGGGTGGGGTTTGTTGAGCTGAGTGGGAACCCTCGTGCGAACGCACAAAACTTGCGCCCAGGGCGGTGCGGAGCCGAGCTAGGCTCGTGCGGCAAACCATGTGTTGGGACGCCGTTGTGGACTATATCCACGGATGACAAGAGGTCGCCGGAGCTGTCTGCTGTGTGCGGGAGGCTCGCTGAGGAGTGGCGCGAGTCAGTTATTCATTTTTAAGGATCGCTCCTGCGAACAGGGAAGTAAAGATCTACCAGAGCTGAGTAACTTAAAGTATTACTGTACATATTGTGAATAAACCTGTACATATTTATCATTGAAGCTCGTGTCTGTGATTATTGTGACGACGTCACAATACCAACTACTTTGGATTATTCGTCTGAAAGAACTCTTTATTTCGACATTTGCATTAAACACGGTTGTCTGCACAATTTTACGTGAATGTTAAGAGAGGCAGTCCCAGGGCCCTCTCGGGAAATCCGGAGAACGCCATCTCGCCGTATCCACACTCTTCATAGTGAGGAGAGGAAAATTATTGCTAACGTGGTGGAATAGTGTCAAATGGAGAAAGAAAACAAGATGCTCTTTGCCCCTCTTGACGAAGCCTTAAAGAGGGCGACCATTGAAACGAGTGCTAGCATTGCATTCGCGATTCGAATAAAATAATGTTTCGCGCCGAGATCATTCACCTGATACTCCAGGCAAAAAGAGGTACTACTGTAGTTTTTATCAAATAAAATACATAACACGTTCTTATTTGGAAATATTTAGTATTTGTTTTATTTTATCGCGAAGGGTAAGTGCACGAAACTTTTTTTATTTGTTATCAGAATAAGAACACTTGGGAAAATCCGGATGGATGATTTTGATATGAGTAATTAGGGATACCATTAATGATTTTTACACTATCCAGAAGGTCGTTCCTGTAATAACAACACCAGAACCAGTGCTAGAACAAAAAAATCAATTGGAATTTGGGTTCTTCATCACTCCGAACTATTTTGAAATTTATGGGATTTATTTGAAAAAAAGTTCAGAACAAACGCAAATTATTGTTAGAACGAGATATTTCAGATTGGAGATTTGGATACCTAGTAAGAATGAAGCATCTTAGGAAAGAAAGAAGATTTTTTTATTTTATAGATGAATCGTGGATGGACAATAATATGACGACAGGAAAGTGCTGGCAAAAGGAGAACATTTTAGGAGTGAGTTCTTGGAGCAGTTCTGCAAAACGACTTATTGTTAGTGCAGGTTCTCGAAATGGTTTTGTCGCAGATGCTAATCTAATAATGGAAGCAAACTCATTACAAGGGATTACCATGGACAAATGAATTCTACCAATTTTGAAAACTGGTTTGATAACCAATTACTCCCAAGTGTACCACCCGCATCCGTCATAGTCCTGAATAATGTCCCTTACCATTCGAGGCAAGCTGAAAGAGTCCCGTCGAAATACGACACCCAACTGACAATGGTAGGTTGGATAAGGAAGAGGGGAATTGATTGTAATCTCAATAAACGTAAAAGTAATTTGTTCAACCTAGTTAGCTAAGCAACCTAATAAACATAGCGAAAAGGTTTACGTAATAGACAAAATGGCTTCTGAAAGGGGTCATACTGTTATTCGTCTTCCACCCTACAATTGTGACCTAAATCCCATAGAGTTAGTATGGGCAAAGATTAAGAGTGTTTAGGGAACAATGTCACTTAAGATATGTTAGTCCGACACCTCCGTGGACTCACAAACTATGCATTCACATGCTGTCACATCTGCAGACTGGGAAGTCTTTTGCAATCACACCCAGAAGTGTGAAGACGAATATTGGCAAGAAGATGGAATTTTAGAAATAGCCATCGACGACATTATAGTTAATGTTGCTGGGGACACGGCCAGTGAAAGTGATCGTGGCAGCCATTCCAATGACTTGGAGTAATGACAATCATTCACGTAAGTTCACGCTTAGGCGCGCTATGACGTAACCAGAGCCATCCTCTCCTGGCAACGCCTGCTGTGGAATATCAAGAAAACTTGCGCGATTAGTAGTTGGTGCCGCTATTGTCAGTTAGGAGAAATCGAAGTGCGTATGTATCTATGGTGTACACCTTGCTGCCTTCATGCCTTGTTGCCCATATTATACTATTGCACAAACCGAATGGTGAACTTTTACTCAGATACCGTTCACAAATAGTAATTGGTTTAAAGCTTTTGGAGTGATTTCAGGCAACAACAGTGTCAACAGAAACGCTATGTCATTATTTGCAGACCCACCTGATTAAAATTGCATTGTGTAATATATTGAAAATTGCAATAATTTTTCAAAATTAATTCATATTTTTAAATTAATCATATTGCCATTTTATTAACGTGATTCCAATTTTGTTGTCAGAGATGTATGAAACGTTTTTGATTATTTGCTTGCAAGGAAATATATTTTCTTAAAATAAAATGACCATATTTCTGAAAATATCAATCTCGTTTTTACGTTACCAAAATCCTTTAGTGGAAAATGGAATTGCAGGGTGAAATAAATTGTGGAAACGCTCTTGGTATGACCTTCAAGCAGTAAGCAGCATTGTGGACCCACAGCACATCACTGCATTGCAGGCATGGGTCTACTCATCGTGACGTCATTGGCAAGAAGGCTACCAATAACCAGGCGTTGTTTCTCCAGAGGGTGCTTGAACACGTGGCCACCAGGGTCTCTGAAAATAAAGATTACTTTAACATTGTTATGCAACTCTTGATCGGTGACAACTGGCGTTGTAGTCTAGAAAAATAAACGGTACAAGATTTACACCACTGAAATGATCTCTAGCTGTGTATATTACTTCCTTTTCAAGGATTTTGCCGTATTCTGCACCACTGACTGTACCAGTACATACCTTCCAATCTGTTTGATACAAAATGCCCCCATAACATAACACTTTCTCAGAGCTTTTTTGTTTAACGCACTTAATCTTCAGTTCCTGACCTGTTTCAATGCAGTCTCAATACTAAAACTATTAAACTTATTTTCGTCAGAGGATATCACCCTGTCCAAGTCTTCTGTGTTCCAATTCACATATATGTTAAAAAACTGAATTCTTTGATACGTCTGTGATGTTTATAGTCAACGTAGATTTCCTCTTAAAAGTCTTCTTGATGTTCATTGCTGACAGTCGTCTGACCCTTTGCGTTCTTGACCGTTTAATGTGATAGACCCCCTAATATCTCACTGCCTGAGTGATTAAATCGTTCTTTGTGTAGACCCTGAATATACATATCTATTTCGATGTATTGCATCATATTCACACACTTATGTTTACCATATCTACTCAGTAAGCTTGCGTGTTATCCAGAGGCGAGATTTCGGATCTTTTAGGTGGGTGAAAATTTGGGGGGTAAGCATTTTTCATAAAAAAATAAAATTACAGATTTATAAAAAATAGTTCAAATTCTCTTTTTCAAGAATATTAATTTTAGTAAAAATGTACGAAAAGAAGTATGCAGTATACTTGTATTAAACAATTTACTCTTTAATTATCTGAAATATATATATATATATATATATATATATATATATATATATATATATATATTGGCTGCATAACTTATAAATATAATACATGTATATAAACAATACTATGTTACAACAATGTTATGTTGTAGCTGCTTGGATTTTTTTATATTTTAAAATTAGAGTACCATGTGTGAGTAGTATGTGTATAATAAAAGGGAAATACTCTTTCTTTTTGAGATTTAATTCTAGAGTTATGACTAGAGACCGGATTTTTATGTAATCACATCTTTTTTGTAGTTCTACTCACCGTTATAAAAATTATAATCTCGGCGAATCGTCACCGTCCTAACACAATATCCATTTTTTGTTACATATTTTTACATATTTAGTACTGTATTACATATGTTATTATTTTCGGAAAATATTTTTTATTCTATCATATTTCTTCCACTTTATTAAATTTTTTATGAAAAGAAGTACGAGAATTTTTAAAAAATGAGCATTTTCCCTTCACTATTATTGAGTACTGTCTAATCCAGGTATGCTGTGTAAGACGCGGTCGGATGTTCTCACAGTCCGGCGGCCTGCTTCAGTTATCTCAGTAGCGAGAGTTACGCGTCAGCGACTAAGATCATTTTTACTTTCTCGCCCTTACCAAGGAACTTCCTAAGAAGAGAAAGATGTGTAATCGTGCGCCGGAAAACGTAGAAATTTTGGCAGAAAAACTTTATTGTGTGGCCCTCGTGATGAAAAAGTGGATATCTGTTATGTTTATTTACGATATGGAATCATGCAACTAATAATTACGGAGTACAAATACAAATGGTTACCTGGAGATGGTAGTTATGTGTGATAAGATTTTTTTAAAAATTTGTTGCGTCTACAATTGACGCAACGCGTCTCCAAGCCCCTTGGGTGGCGTTGAGCGCCGGAAATGGGAGTTGAGTTTCGATGTGAGTTGTTTTACTTTCTGGTCTGTACCCATGATGTACCTTTTTTGAAAGCGACAATAAAATGTGTGCACAATAACAATATCTCCTGTTACTCAAATATAAATATATCCTAGCATTAACCACGTACCAATAAACATGGTAGCTAGAAACCATATTTTGTGGGTCCTTGATACCGAAAAATCAATTGACGGTAAAACGTCTGTCTGTCCGTCCGTCTGTGGTCAACGCTAGAGCCTAAACTATTCAGCCAACTTTCTTCAAAATTGATATTCCCCAGTCGATATGAATGAAATTGAGGCTTTGGGAGTTTCAAACGGATATTTTGATTACGTGAAGCCTTAAAAACATTTTCAAAATTTCCTCAAAACTGGCACCAAATTTGTTTATCAAACTTTGTTTTGGGATAGCAGAAAGAACGATTGAGAGAATGGTGTAGATCTCATTCATGTTCGTTGAAATCACAGATTTTTTTGCAAATTACCAAGGTGAAATGTTTTGGGCGTCTTTCTACAACTATAATAATAAAGATAGAATTTTTTCCTTAATGAAATCTGTTCTAGATCTTTAAGTCCATGTTAATTTTTTCGAAAATATTAGTAGTTTTCGTGTAATTTGGCGCGAAATATAAGATATTTAAAAATTGTAACTTTTTGCTCAAAATCCACTCCAATTTTTTTATTTAATTTTTTTTTTCACGGATAGAAGAAGGAATGCATAAAAGAATGGCGCGGGTCTCATTTTCGTTGCTCTCTAAATTTTCGAAAATTACAAATTTAGAAATAATATGCAGAAATGTGCAATGCGTGAACGTGTTATTTTAGAGCACTCGTTACCTTAGGTGTGAATAGTAACAATGACGCCGCGTTTCGTGATCTTTTACCCTAATTTCCGAGAAACTTGGCGAACGCCGACGTAAAACTTCGATGAGAATGTTGCACGCTGCAGTGATTGTTTGCTGGTCGTAGATATCACCAATTTGTCCGATGTCTTGTATTGCGTCTAGTCTGGTTGCTAAACTACGGTGGTTGATAGCAATGGATGAAATTTTTACTACTGACGGGAAAGGTCTGTGTTGCTGCAATATGTGCCCTCAAAATGATTTTTAAAATGTTTGTATTATGTTTGAAATTTGTTCAGGAAATTTTTTATGAATGTAATGCCTTATTATGTAAATGTATTTTATAATTAGTGTATTATAATATTTCATATTACATCTGTTTTACATATTATTAGACCGTACATATTCCTACTGTTTTCTTTACATATTTATGAAAATACAAGTAGAACTCGGCAGACGTTGTCCTGCCCTCTCTCTCTTTTTCCTCTTTCTCTCTCCCTCTGTCTTTTCACTCTAACTTTTCCCTCTATCTTACACCTTCCCCTCTTTCCCCTCTCATTTCCCACTTCTCTCTTTTTCTTTCTTTTTTCCCGTTCTCTTTTCCCCTCTCTTTTTATCTCAATTTTACCTATCTCTTTTTCTCTCTTTTTGCCTCCGTCTTTTTTCCCTTTATTTTCTTCTCTTTTCCCCTCCTTCTTTCCCTCTCCTTCCCTCCCTCTTTTTCACTTTCTTTTTCTCCCTCTCCACCTTTCACTCCTGACTTTCCCGTCTCTCTTCCTTTCTCTTTTTCCCCTTTCTCTTTCCTTCTCTCTCTATTTCCCTCTCCCTTTCATTGTCTCCCATTCTTTCATTCTCTCTCTTTCCTTCTCTCTCTATTTCCTTTCTCACTTTTCCCCTCACATCTCTCACTTTCCTCCCAACATTTCCCGCTTTCCTCTCTCTTTTCTCTCCTCTCACTTTTACAGTTTTAAACTCTTTCTCTTTTTTATTTCCACACACACTCTCTCTCTCTCTCTCCTCTCTCTTTTCCCTCTTCTCTCTCTTTCCCCATTCTCTCTATTTCTCATTCTCTTTCCCCCTTCTCTCTCTTTCCCTCTTCTCTCTCTTTCCCCATTCTCTCTATTTCTCATTCGCTCTCTCTCCTCGTTCTCTCTATTTCTCATTCTTTCTCTTTCCCCATTCTCTCTATTTCTCATTCTCTTTCCCCCTCTCCTTTCCCCTCTCTTTTCTTTCCTTTCTTATCTCATTTCTTCTCTCCCTTTTTCTCTTTTAATTTTTCGTTAATATATTGAAGATCTCTCACAGTCTTCTGTCTCATTCACTCACTTTTCATATTATGAAATTTTAAAAAAATCTATTCGATTTTTTAAAAATTTTCTTTTATACAAACCTTGTCCTGACAATAACGAACACACAAAAAAATTATCCAATTTGGTGCAGTCGTTCAAAAGTTATGCTCTTACATACATTTCGGCGAATCATTTTTATTTATGTAGATTTTGACATTTCATACTACATGTTTTGCGGGGTCTCTAGATGACTCATGATTTTAGGCATGATTATATTTAATTTATTAATAAGTAACGTTTAAAAGTAAAATATAATTGAAAGATGATTTCTTGATACGGGATATCCACAGTAACGCTGTACATTTTCCCGCGCGTTTTATAATATATGACGTTATCTTATCTCTTCCGAAATATTCACAGTTCTGCTATCTTATGTAATACATCATATTTATAACCCTGTTACCTTATTCTTTTCGAAATATTGCATAATATTCTTGCATTTGTTGATTTTGAAGACAAGATATTTGAGAACATGGGGTCGTTGAAATAAAATGTGGTCCAGATATTTATGAGAGATTTTAAATATTGAGGTCGTTTAAAAAGTGATCCAAGTATTCAAGTTCAAAGTATTCACGTATTCAAATATTAAGGTCGTTGAAAGAATCTGGCCTAGCCATTTCAACACTCAACGCCTAATATCATCAATATTTATGAAAAATATGTACTGTTTTGAGAATATTGGCGTATATTTCATGCAAAATGAATAAAATAGGTAATTGTGTAATGTTCGATCTTGAGAATGTGTCATGGACCTGAAAAGATATTAAGTGTGAAAATAACAAATTGATAAAAATTGTAAAACGGGTTATTTGGGAGTAAGTATTGTGAATATATTGCAGAATGTGCAAAATTGAAACATTTTAAAAAGGGAAAAAGTGTAATAGGAAAATCTGACCCCAAAATGGAAATATAAAGATAAAAATCTTATTCATTTATCAAAATACGAATACGAAAATCGGATCCTTTTGTGTACTACTCCTTAAGATCTTCAAAATTGTCTCAAAAATGTATCCAATTTCTATATTAATTTTTCTTGGATAGCAAAGTTTTCCAAACAATAGTGTAGGTTTTATTTTGGTTGAATTCTCTGAATTTTCAAAAGTTGCAAAAGTTACTGTAATATTAAAAATGAGATTTTTACTTAATGAAATCTCTTCTTGAACATTAGAACTTTAATTAAGATCGTCTAGAATATTTCGAATACTGTGTATACGTGTAATTTTTGGTGAAATATAGGAAAATTTAAAGATATTTTATGAAACAGCTCAATATTTTTTCTTTGCATTTAGGTGCAATTATAAAAATTGTATAGGTTCCATTTTCATTTATTTGTCTGTATTTTCAAAAAACTCAAAATATTAACCCGTAGAATTTTAAAAGATTGTTTCCCTAATGCAATCTTGTCTTTAAAACTAGATTTTGAAATGTCAATGAAAATTATTGAAAATTGCAAATGCAAATTTTCAGTTTCTTTTTTTTTAGTGTAGCCGTGCGACTGGTGGTGTAAGGGTATTAGAAATGGTATGCTTAGCCTAAGAATCTGAGTTCGAGTCCCTGCGTGGAAAAACGTTGATTGGAAACACTTGCATGCTCAAGGAAGTAGTATAATATTGCATAGCCGTTAAAATAATGCGACAAAGGATCTGATGTTGCAGTATCACTAGTTTTAGGAAGAAGAAGGCGAAAAGGGAAGCGCTGAAAATCCCGCTCCACTCTGATCTCGCAGTATATGAGACCGTCAGAACTTTAGCTCGACAGCCGGTCGTCAGAATTGCTGAGCATTGTTCACAAATAACGCTTATGACCTCCTGAGCATACACCTGCGCTTCGAGGCTCCAAAATTACAATAAGGTAGAGGCGATATAAAACTAACAATATCGAAAAAAGCAAAAATTACTTTTTTAATGTATGGTTTTGGGGCGAAATGGTAAAGGAATTAAGTAGTGTGAATATGGGGTTTCAAAACCACGATATGAAATATGTATTTCCGGTGACTGAATTACGTGTATGACGTAATATTGACAATATTTACGTAGAGTAACTTAGACGATGACGTAGGGAAGACGGTAGAAGACTTTGGGATCAGGATGTCTGGTCTAATATGTTAAGCCCTTCCGAGGTCGTAGGAAATGATGTTCGAGTGGAGGAGAATGCGGTGGCGTAGTCTGACTTAGACGATGACACAAGAAACGCGGTATCAGACTTGGAATTAGGAAATGGAGATGACGTATCAAGTATAGCACGGCAATATGACGTATGAAGTGTGGCGTTCCATAAATAGAAATAGAAATAAACTTGGCTGCACGAAGTCGCAGCGATAGATGACGCCGATGGAAGACAGGCCATGGCATACGCACAGTACATTATCTATAATCGACATTGGCATAATTCAGCCAACATGTACAGGAAAAGAGTTGAAGCCGCCAAAGTGATAACACACTAACATTGGGACACGTTGTGATAACTCACACAAAGAAATGTTGTGACACGCTATGTAATACACGTCTTTCACAATAAAGTGTGTAAAATTTAAAAAATCTACGAACGTAGTGAAATATGAATCTGTGAGCTGGGTAATCATTAGTGTGATCAATACCAGCTAGAAAAGTGTTGGAAACCGAGAAATAAATTAGTGAAGACAGTAGTCTAAACAACGATAAATACCCTCTCGAGTGAACCTCGCTTCTTTAGTAATAATAATAGTAATAGTAATAATAATGATAATAATAATAATAATAATAATAATAATAATTTATAATCGAAGTTACGCCGCTTACCCAATACGATCATTTCGTCATGTCCGCCGCATGCGACGAATCCCACCAATACTTCTCATGATTTTACACGTGGAGAAAGGTAGTACAGGTGATTTATACGAAGTCGTCACTTAATACGTTGTATCCGCGACGACTTTGTATATAGACAGTCGCGAGCACGTGATGGAGTAATGACGCGGAAGACAATCATATGGACAGGAAATCACAGCACATTACTTATAGCGTCAAACGTCACTAACATCAACCACAAGGCGATGAAAGTGCTACCACGCTCTGCACTTATACAATACATTACAATATACTTCGACTATTCGATGTACACATAACATATGGCAAGAAATTTTACTGTCGCTCGAGGGAAGTCTTGTGGTATTGCCGATACAGTTGTCATAAGTGGCCCATACAGCACAAGGCATGCCTAGGCTTCATATCGAGCACGTCATGACCGGGAGAGGTGGCTCAGTGCGTCAACTGATGTCACTGCAGGTTCTCTGACCGCGAAGTCGTAGGTTCGAGTCCGGACACCGGCAGGATTTCCGACACTAGCTTGTCAGCAGGTCGAATTCTGTCGCTGTTTGGACAATTCTAGCGGCCGGCAGCTCTGATCGGTAGTTTTCTGTGATTTCTATGATCAATACTAGGCGAATGCCGGAGCAGTACCCTAACAAAGGGCCACGGACCGCGCACGATCTTTCCTTCCTCTATTTTATCCTATCCTCACCCCTTACACATATTTACACTAAATATGCACTACACTACCAGGAGATCGGTCGATAGCATAGTTTCTTCCGGTTGGGTCGGTGCACCACTGGTGGGAGATACCTGGTCAGGAAAAACCCGCTAGTTGACAGTAAGTCGGCGCCGGATATCGCTACCCAGTGGAGGAAGAACGCCACCTTCCGATGAAATACATACACTACACTTACGGGACTAATGACCTCAGTTGACACGGGGTTCGAGAGACGCACATTTGTCCAAAAACACCAAGAAACAGTCGCGTGCCTCTTCTGCAATAGAGTTAAGTTCCCTGACTATGGTTAAAATTCCGTCACTTAATTAAGGGAATATATATTCAGAAAACACCGAAGTATATAACTATAACACTCGACGTAGTAATCATATTCATCAGTTTACAGTATCAACAGCTCATTACAAAAAATCCACAAAGAATACACGTACATTACTGTTTCTATACAATTAGAGACTATATTGGGCATCACAAGGAAAGTAACATTAATTTTAAGTGATATTTAATGTATTATTTACCATTTGGACTGTATAATTCTGAACAACCTATAACAAGTATTGTACCACAGCCTCTGGGTCAATGATCCCCATCTCGATCAGGTTTTTCGTCCAGTTTCCCTGATCCTTTGAGCAAATGCTGAGATGACCCCTTGTTTTGCTTCTGGACATAAATGTAACTTCATTGTCTGTGCAGAATTTTCTTGAATTCAGTGGGAAATATATTCATTCAAATTATCATTCTCCATGTTGCCGCGGCAGAAAGTATTATTCCTTGACGAATGATATGACGAGGGATAAAAGCCCAAATTTATTGCTGATTTGCCCTTGAAAATAGATTTTATCACATCGGAGCGAATACTTGCGTTATCAATCCTTGCAAAAAACGCTCATTTTTCTGTATTAAAAATTCAAGTAGTATATGGCTTGGGGTGGGGATCACAGAATTTTGAAAACGTGCACATAATTCACTTCTCCCCATAGCCCGTCACACGCAGAATTTAATTGTTTTTGACGTAAAATAAATAAATAAATAAATAAAATCTTTTAGAATTCCTTACTTTATTTTGAAGAAGCGGTACAGGTCTATAAGTGAAGATGGAAATAGTGCTTTGAAACGTCCATGCCTAAGTAGGCCAACCAGCTTTCTGAAGCGCAAGAAAGAAGTTCGCCGATCACCAGCAAGATATTTTACGGCCTTAGTAGTAAGCAGTCCTGTTCACTTGCGTATGAATGAGCAGTAGCTCTCAAGCCAACGCGTCGTCTCTTTGCGAACCCTGAAAAGTGGCCTACAACAAGGAATGTGATCTCTGTTTAAACGGTCCGCTGAGAAAAATTTCCCCATACGATATAACTGAGAATTTTAATTTAGTATTTTCTGAGATCGCTTTCGTAGAAAATGCAAAAGCTTCTTTCAAAGCAAGAGGAATCTGACCTTTAAATGTTGCAAGCTTTCAAAAGGATGCCTTCGCAGTTAAAACTACGAGTGAACCCCAAAATTTAGTTGAGACTACAGACAGTGCGTCCCAGACTATGTTCTCGTAGGCCCTTCGAAGAGATGGACGGGGATGAAAACCAACGTTCATTCGAAGAATCAGTAGAGCCATCTTCGTCTAAAGCTCAAGAACATAGTGCTCCTCTGCACAAAGAGGCAACCAGAGCGAAAAAGTGAAGATGTCTTTACAAACATTTTGTCCTCGATCTTCCCTACGCCAAAAATAGGCTACCAACCCCTCAAAAATGGTCGTATGAAACGGCATTTGGATATTTCGACTGCTTCATTTTTCCAAACAATCTATGAAGAAAAGTAACAACGAAAGAAAGGAAAGGAAAAAGGCAACGAACCACCAAAGAAAAGATCCGAATTTTTTTTACTGCAAAAAAGGAAAACAAACGGTGATTACCAAGACGGGTAGACTATCAAAACGGAGCTTTAAAAGCCGTTTGTCACAATCTTCCACAGAGATCTCATCGATTTGCATTAACAATGAAAGTGACGATGTCTGTATAAAATCATTGATTTGCTTTACTGACATAATCAAATGTCACTGTCATATCTTGTAAAGAGTGTAAAAATGTGTCGCATGTGGACTGTGAAGATTGTGATGTTGAACGTCTTTTATTAGTAAATTTTGTGCTAGGAGACAATATAATGTACAAAACGTAAATGATGACTTTGTCAGACAGCTGAGTTATGTCCTTAGTATGGATTAATTTTGCTACGGCCCCCATTACCCTGTGGGGCTCGCATTATCCAGGTGATCGGGTAATGAGAGCCAATCGAGACAATTTGGTTTTTCTTTTTTTATTCATAACAGAAGTGTCCGTTTGCTTTTATTTTAGATATTTTATAGATCAAACATAACAGAGATCCGCCAAAGAAAAGATCCGAATTTTTTACTGTAAAAAGGAAAACAAACGGTGATTACAAAGAGGGATAGACTATCAAAACGGATTATAGATTAACAACAAGATTAACAAAAATAGTTTCTACGGCATTCTTATTTCACGTTTTCCTTATAGGCTCCCATTCATCTGTTCTCCCTTATACTCGCGCGTGAACGAATCGTACGAGTGCGCGCGCATGAGCAAATCGAATCACAAACTACATTTCAGCCTCCCACTGCATCAATGGCAGAAAGTGATCAGATTATCTTCGACCTCTTCTACAAGCAGTTTGAAACATTTATTCTGTGACGTAAGTTAATAGGCCTACATAATTATCATAAACAAAAACATTATCATAGGTAATAACTGCTTTGTCGATAAATTAATTGTCGATAAATCTCAGTGGTGGTTGGCGTGTTAAATTTAAGGGTGTTGCAACAGAAATACTCATGAGAAGGGGGTTCTCTCTCCAATATTTCCCGATCGATTAATGGACACAATTATTAAAATTGTTAAAGAACATTGTACCTTAAATTTGGAATATATTTTAAAATATTTGGATTTTTATCGAGTGATTGTAAGTTTAAAAACGTAAAATCATTAATAAAGAAAGAATGATTCGAAAAATTCCCCTTTCCATTCCCAGAAACTGATTATAAACTTCTCTCTGTTAGCACGCCGTGAGGACGAGGCGCGCAGTCGCTCCAAAATCGAGTTGAGATCAGCATTACATTCGTTGCCGGCAACGGGTCGGCCCATGCTGCACGTCCGACGTGTCATATTCCTTTCAATGTACACAACGACTGATAGTGGATGTTGGGCAACTGCTTTTGAGCAACGAAGGAGCACGCTGTTCATTATGCTACTGACTAACAACCCGACCAGAGTGTTTGTGAAGAAAATTAATATTTATAATATTAATAATCTATCTTGAAAATAATGCTTCAATTTCTCATTTATTGCTTTTTATTACTTTTGACCTTGACACTTCTTACATGTTACAACAATTTAATTAGACAACATTCAGAACGAGACATTTATTTTCAATGTTATCACTCTACCCAGAAATGAGGAAATTGTAATCTTACGTTGCATACTTAAATTGAAGATCCAATTTTTCAGATCCACAAATTTCTCCATCAATCATTGAAGTTACTAGTTTCGCGGTTAAGTTGCTTCTCTACAAGTATTTGACAGTGTTGTGAGGGCGCGCGATCGCTCGGTTGCCTTTGAATTTCTATGAAATATTTTATCCACTTCATTGTTGAAATGATCGTTCAGGTTCTGGTGTTATAGGAATTGTGTGAAGAATTCGAAGAAGTTTTCATACTTTTGGAAAAACTTCTTCCAACATTTCCTTTTTTCAGCATTACTTGAAATATTGGTACCAATCCTATTGCATTTCTAAATTCGCTTCTCTTGTACTTTCTTTGCAACATTGTTCTGTACTGAATTTGACATCTCATTGAAAATAGTTGCACTTTCTAAATGATTTTTAAAGCACCGTCAATGGTACTAACAAAATAATCCTAACCCTCGAAATATCCCTGGGTTTTCCGATTGTTCACGTTCGTCGTGCCCTCGCAACGCAAGTTCAAATGCACCACACAATTTGGCAGTTTATAAGAGTGCCCAGAATGTGTCTGTTCTTACGCACTTCATCGTTGTCGTTTTACAGAGAGAAGATAACTGTCATCAAGCTGAGTCACAATATTCACGCGTCACGGTGAAGCCAGTTCGTTGATTGATTGATTGATTGATTTTTTCGTGTTTCTGGGCGCGTCAACTACTGTGGTTATTAGTCCCGTTAGTGTAGTGCATTTTTTGGGAGATGGCGGTGAATTCCCCTCGCTGGATGGCGAGATCCGGCGCCGACCTACCGTCGGCTAGTGGGGTTTCCCCTTAACCAAGACTCTCCCACCAGCGGGGCACCGCCCCAGCCGGGACAAGCTCTAAGCTCCCGATCGGTCTCCCGGAATATGTGGTAGTGTAGTGCATGTTAGTGTAAGTGTGTGTGTGTATAAGGGGAGAGGATAGGACAAGGAAGAGGAAGGACAGATCGCGCGCGGTCCGTGGCCCATTTGGTAGGGTACTGCTCCGGCATTCGCCTGGTGTTGATCGGAGAAACCAAGGAAAACTACCGATCAGAGCAGCCGGCCGCTAGAATTCTCCTCCAGACAGCGACTGAATTCGACCTAGCTGAAAAGCTAGTATCGAAAACCCTGCCGCCGTCAGGACTCGAACCTAGGACCTCCCGGTCAGAGGCGCTGCAGTGACATCAGTTGATGCACTGAGCTACCGCTCCCGGTGTTCAACACTCTTGTTTTTATGAAGATATATTTTGATGCTGTTCTCACTGAAATGGTTCATGTCATTAGAAACGGTCTTCGTCCACACATTTTCCTCCTTGTTAAGACGCAAAGAGAAAAATAGCGCATTTTTCCTTACACCCACATAGCAACTCGTATGTCCAATAAATTTTAGCATTGAATCGTTGACGAAACTCTAAAGTTGCTGATTCCACAGTTGATTTAATTTACAGAACAGGCTGACACGGACGGAGCTTTTTAATTGAAATAATTGAACACCAGGATGCATGGACACTAGAACTGTTCAAACCCGAGATGTAAAACACATTTTCACCCTGATTTTAAGTCGGCACTCACCATCCCAATCAGATGCAAAACTTACGTTTCGGGGTATCGAACCGGGGGCACTGTTTTACTGACAACGCCTCGGAGACTTTGTCTGGGAGTTGGGTAACGCGATAGCCTGATAGTGCTGCGCCAAGAGGAGTTCACTGCGTAAGTGTGAACATGATCCAGTGAAAGTGCTCAATGAAAGCACAGAAGTGAAGTTACATGGTACCCGTTGGTCCTTATGGAACGAGGTGTTGTTTCAAAAACGTCAATAGCGATGTAGCCACATCGGTTCGTCAAAGTAATATTGGTATGGAAATTATAAAAAGAGGAGCAGAAAAAAGTCATACTATTAATGAGATTGTAATACCTAGGGCTGTGATTTACGTGCAATAAAAACAGGGAAATATGCACATACATATGTAAATATATTTGGTAATATATGTAATTAAAAAAGGAAAATATGCGAAATAGTGTAACGTAATGTGTAAGTGTAAAAATAAATAAAAAGTGTAATGTGGAAAATATAGTTGCAGCAAAAAAGATACAGAAATCATATAAATTGTTACAAGCGACAAACATTAAGTGAAGGGCTTAATTTTGAATAACACTCATTTCTTAGGAAAATAATGGGAGATGCAGTTAATGTACATTTCACAAAATAAAAAAACTATAGGTATTGCAACAAAAATATGACAATAATATCATATTTTTGTTGCAATACCTATAGTTTTTTTATTTTGTGAAATGTACATTAACTCAATTATAACAAAATCTAGAACACAATAATCAAATAATTTAAAACTTGAAAATGATTGACTTAATGCGTTTCACTTGTCAGCCAACGATATTTGGTTAAAAGAGAAACGTTAGTAAATTGTAAAAAATGGGACATACCCTGAACAAGGTCTACTCATCACTTGCAAAATTGTTGCAATTGCAAACAACCAAGTTCTCAAACTCGAACATCTATTTGGCCTCAAAATCGCTTTGAACCGGCTGAATGACCGCTCTACATCAACAATCAACAGGTAACGTAGAGAGAACATCTTTTATTTTATTAAAGTAGTTGGAATAATTCTCAGCGTTCAACCAAGTACCTTACCTTGCGGCGACTGGTTGGGGAAGTAGAGGTAGGTCAGGGTAATTTGTCTAAAAAATATCCAAACGACTTGGAGCCTTCAAGAATACTTTCTTGACAGTTGATATGAACCGATCAATATCTAGGAATTGAAATCTTACAGTTTCTGCAACAGAATGAAAAGCGTGATTAAGGCAAGTTAGATGAAGTTTAGGATAAAAACTTTTATCGCAGCCCCTGCTTTTAACATATAAGGAGCACCATCCGACAGAAATAGTGGAACCTTTTCATGATGAACTCCACTCGGCCAAAGAACACTCATTGATTCATTGAAATACTTCGCAATGTGGGGTGAATGTGTTCTTTTCGCGGTTGAGGGGTAAATATGCAACAAAATATCCAAATAGAGTCCAAATATGCAAAAATATGCAATTATGGTGATATATGCGAAAATTTGCGAAATAGAAATAGCTTAAATTGATTTTAAATGCCTCAGAACGTATACAATTTGTTGAAACTGGATGTTTTAGTTAACAGAAAAAATATGCAAATGCATATAAACCCTAGTAATAACGAAGTGAATATTCTATTTTGTTCAATTTTTTGGGTGTTGCGTGAACATGTGAACCTTATAAAGAACCACCCCAGATAAATGCGAGGAGGGTTTATCGGTAGAAATGCAGTTTGTTATCCGATTCGTTCACGCGCGCTGTCGATTACGAGAATGATTTACTCGGTGCGGCGAGTGTGTGCTGTCGACGCATTTTCCCGCGGAATTGTAAATCCGCTACGCGTGTTCACAAAGATGTCTAGAATGATGTCACAATGTTTGGCAACATGTGTTGGGTGGCAACCTCTGCTGTGCGCTTAAGTGATTCCTAGAGAAATACTAAGTTCTTGGCTGTATTATGTGGTCACCGAGGTGCGTGTATCTTATCACAATTGTTATTTACAGTGCTATTTGCTTTCTTCGGGTTTATTTAGGTGCTGGCTGCGAATTTCGACAAATTGAATTTGAAATAGCACCATCACACACGTCAAGTCGCTACCTTTTCTTTTTGAAAAGGGTTTAAAGTAAATATTATCATGACCTTAGCGATGATGCCACGGTGTTGCTGCCTAATAAAATGAAATATATGTAACATTTGGTTCCATGTGCCCTTTCATCAGTTCTGAAAACTGCCAACGAATTTCGAGCCCGTGGTATTAGCGTAGAAGGGACTCCATCCGTATATTTTTTTAAAATGTCTTTTTAAATATTTATTTTGGTAATTTGTATTTATTATTATTATTATTATTATTATTATTATTATTATTATTATTATTATAGAGAGAAATATTACCTACATTCAACTTCAATAATTGTTTGGGAAAAATCCAGAATGTTCATAAACACAGTCCCAAAAACCAATATTCGTAATTTTTCACGGAGTGAAGGAACTGTCAACACTTAACAATAATTTAATATAAATGAACTATTAATTTTTCAATGTATTAATTGTAATAAATATATTGTTATTTAAAAATATAAATATCTTTTTATTATATTTTAAAATAATGTTTGTAGTTTCCTGTGCCGAATTCACATTTTGATGGTTGAATTTCAGAATTTAAGTCACGCGCATAAAATATTATTTCTTATCGCCATTGATTTTAATGTTAACATTTTTTATGGAACGTATTTTCAGTATCTTTTGCTTGGCAAGTTTTAATGATGCCATTTATTGCAATACAATTGGGCAACGACTTAATAGCCCTGGTGGCAGAAGAAAAAAGTTGATTTGGTGACCTACGTAATATTTGGACTTAGCTTTAACACAAATAAAATCTTGATCTCACACAAAATTTTAGTGGCTCATGCATATTATGAAGCTGTGTTTGTCGATTCAGGCAATGCAATGACAACTTACTATTTATTGAGAGCTATGTCCTTTAGAGGTTGTTTATATTATTGCAAAAATGTGGAAAATTTACATACGTTTTCACATCACACATCTGAAAATGACAGAAAGATGTTTAGAGTGTGAATTGCGAATTACGGAGATGGGTGGAACATCAGTGTGAGTGCTATTACCAAAGTAGAATGGAGATTGCTCGTGAGCTAGCAATTTTTGTCGTCAACTCCGCAGCTAAAGCATGTTGTTGTTCTTTTAGCTCCGTCGCTAATGCTTGGTTTTGTTGCCGAATATTTTCTTGTACTTGTTGAACATTTTGCTGTACATGTTGAACATTTTGTTGTACATGTTGAATGTCTTGTCTTATTTCTACAGCTATCGCGTGATTCTGTTGTTGAATATTCTCGATTTTATTTGTAAGGGTTATATGGAAATTACCCAATAGTGCCCTCATTAGGTTTAGCATGGGATCATTCGGGTTGACTGGTGATGTTTCTATCGCCTGAACGTCCGGTGATACTTCTGAGTTCTCGGTTCCGCGAGCTGATTCAGTCGGCGTTCCCACTTCCTGTGGCGACGCCCCTACTTCGCGGTCCCGTCCTTCCGACTCCTGATCTGAATCACTGCTTATAGGATTCTCTCCTATCAACCCCCTAGACTCCATGAATCTCTCTGCCATCGCGAGAAGTTGAGTACCCGTTTACAAGTAATAAATATTTCCACAAGAATTTACCTTGTTCGCTATGATACCCTACGCCTACACAATGTACTGAAAGAAATATGACGAATAGACTGACAATCCCACTTCTCAGAAACACTGCATGCTATACACTTTTAAAAATAACAAAAATCACAACATATCACTACACTGAATAAATACAATAATTCACTGCTGAAAACAAAAACAATTTTCCACAATGCGGTACAACAATGTAAGGTGTTTGCCGCTGTGAATTTGTGACCTTCCTGTATTCTACCCAATATCTGTTAATTGGAATGGTAAAAATGTTACCAATTTTGCAATTAGGTAGGAATAAATTTAACTGGTTGACACAATTTCAATAAGGAAAAATCCAGGTCTTGAAAATAATAAGATAAGAAATCTCCTCCAAAATGTGCGCCTCGCGCGTCCGCTAAATGACTGACGAAACACGCGTAGAAACAAAAAAAACTACTTGATAAGGTAATACCCGCGTGGGCGCTATGGATGCACGTCTATCGCGCTCCGTAGTAAATGCCAACATATTCGAGCCCCACGTTGGGCGCCAAATTATGTGACGGAACACACACGCCGTGGACTGGCCTCCGGCGCGCCGCACACAATGCAACCTGGTCTTTGATCAGGGGTCGTTAGCCCTGAGGGTGTGAAGCACCGCTCGGGCGTTACCAGCGCCGTGCGGCAGCCTACTGTCGCTCCGACGCCAGGCCTGTCAGGTTGTTCGTTCGTCTTGCCTGTGAGAGGCAAATAAGGGGTAGCTTGCAATGGATAGAATACAGGGCGGATCGAATTCTAATGAAACACTTGGATGGCTCTGGTAAAATTAGGCATGTATTCTTAAACTTTTTCCAGAGGCACATACACTTACACACTAGATTATAATAAACAAATTGCAATCCTATTTCTATTATAATTATAATCCTAAGTTTGGATTAACGTTCTTGCTCCATCTTGTGCAAATAAACAATAACCTCCCTACCTTAAATACTCAAAAATCATATCTTGCCCGCTAATTACAATACTCGGGCAATTTAATTGTTTATGCAAACCTACTGATCTTGGCACTAAAGTGTTCTTTCAGTCTATTCGTTCCATTATGTTGGATCGAACTGAATTCCCGTGTTAAGCGTTCGGCAAGAATACTTCCTAGTTATACCTTTTTAATCACACCTTTGGAAATATTACGACCTCGCGGTCTGAATGTCGCACGGGTACTCACGCTTCGGCGATTGGGGAACACGTAACCTGGACCTGGGCCAACGCAGTGACCGACCTCAGCTGCTTATCGCCGCGAACGGCTGCTCGCGCCGCGGTGACGCTCGGCCTCGCCCAGCTCGCTCCGCTATACGCTCGCCGGTCCGCGCTGCTCCTTGGCTCGCTTGATGCTGCCTCCGTTCGCCCGTGAAGTAGTACAATTTTCTCCGGTCGTCCCGTAGAACGGCCGTGCCTCTACGCCCGTCTTCCGTTCGCAACAAACTTGCTTCTTCGGCTGTGTTGCACCAGGAATGTCGCCTCAGCCTTCCGCTTTGGCGATGCGGCGTAGTTGCGACGTAATGATCGTATACTCGACCCTTCGGCGATCTCTATCAGACTGTTCGGCGGTTTGTTTCAGAATGTTCTGCCATTTCTATCAAACTCTCCGGCGGCCTTTCTCCGACTGTCCGGTTTCCCGGGAACCCCTTCCCCCCCTCGGAGACTGTTCCCTCGTTTTTCTATCAACGGGCCAATCGCAGGATTTAATTTTCCAGCGCTTATCGCCCCGAGAAATCATTGGCGACCACTCGTTACGTCCGACTTCAGCCGCGGCTGACGTCAGACGATGACGTACCAACGCGCCACATTCGAAGTGGTAAACACCCGCGATTTATCTTGGGCGTTTTTGCCTGGGGTTCTGCTTCCTCGCTGGGGCGCATATCAGAGCTCGTCTCAATATATATATATATATATATATATATATATATATATATATATATATATATATATATATATAGTAACCGCTTGTCGTCGGTCACATTTATAACCAACGGAAAATTGAAGCTATAATACCCGACATTAGGCCCTACACGTAGTTTCTACAGTGGCGAAGAGATGGCGTAAGTCAGAGAAGGATTTCTGAACGCACTCAGACCGTAGCCAATCAGGAAATTTTCGTGGAAATACGGACGTGGCGTGAACTTGCGTGAAAAAAGAGCTCGCTCTTTCTGGTTCGAGACGGCAAGGAGAACGGTTGTCTACGAGTACGCCACATGGTCGACGAGGGACACGCGAAGATTGCGGAACACAAAAGCTTTAATAAAAGGTAATTGACTGAGTACTTTTCATGGATTTACGTACTGTGAATATCGTGAAATTACATGGAAGTAGTAAATGAATATTAAACAAGAATGCAATGAATGAAAGAACGACGGCGGTAATAGATCGAAATGAATCTGTAAAACCACGTTGCTGCATTCTTGTTGCTAGAAAAGAGGACTATTGTAACATAGGACATGTTTCTTCTTTGTACAGCTTTAATATATTTCATATTTTTAATATATTTCATACTTTTCATATATTCTTTATTCTTATTTTTGGGAATTTCACTTTGGAAATCCTATGATGAAATTTTGAGTTATGAGAAAGACGGATTATCCAAACAACTAGTTTGACGTTTGCCATTACGAAGTCATAACTTGGAGTTTCGGACTCGCATTCTGAAGCGACCATCGCCTCTGCGAAAGCTGTGGTGAATTTTCGCCTGGGAGACGACTGGAAGACGGTGCTCGGAATATTTCCGTGCGACAGGCCACGCAGGGACTTTGCAGAAGAACGACGACCTTGAGGCGCGAGGGTCGCGCGACGGGCCAGCTACACAGCGCGGGACCAACTTGCGGAGTTCGCCGGTCGTGAGTCATATTAAAGCAGAAGGAACACTCACTTAATTTCAGTCTGGAAAAAAAACTTCTGAGATAGGAGTATAATTATACTGGCCAAAACGTTGTAATGTGAGCTTCCCTCAAAAACAGACGTTGATCGGGCAAGTTTCTGAGAACCTTGGTTTTATTTCTTTTTAACAGTCGTAACAAGAATCAGATTAAAGTAATTTTTTTATGTTTATGATAGAAGTTGTTTTGTACAGAATTATTTATTTAGAGTCATATTTTAATGATTCAAATCAT
The DNA here is from genome assembly GCA_011170035.1 of Teleogryllus occipitalis. NCBI lineage: Eukaryota > Metazoa > Arthropoda > Insecta > Orthoptera > Gryllidae > Teleogryllus > Teleogryllus occipitalis. The sequence continues at coordinate 4,771 of BLKR01015305.1, read as the reverse complement.
TTAAGAGACGTTAGGAAACAAAACTTTGTGTTAAAAGGCTATGTAGAAGCCGAAGGTCAAATGTGACTACTGAGTGTAACGTAAATAGTGATTTAAAAGGTAGTAGTGAATTTCTAGTATTGTGTGTATGTATTTTTCTTTTACAGGATGAATATGTGTACTATGATTTGTGTGTCTTATGTGTGATATTCTTTGTGAAGTGTAAAATTGTATCCATTGCTTGTTTTCTTGTAAACGGGGATCTGAATTATTATTATTATTATTATTATTATTATTATTATTATTATTATTATTTTAGTGAAAAACTGCAGTTTAGGTTGGGAATTAGCTACCATAATTTTACGAAAAGTGAAAACATAGGAGGATCTGTGAATTTCATTTGTACAGAGATTGGGCATTCAATAGAATACATGTAATTACATTGATGTAAACGAAAAATGTAAAATCTGTTACATTTTGGCACTCTAGAATATATGTTATTTGTCATTTAAAACTGAAAAATTGTGTTTGTTTTGTTAATTGATCAGTAGTTTAACAAAGACGAACCCACTACCAATAGGGAAGTTTATCCGTAAACTGAGATATTCCCAGGGATGCGTGACGGTGTAATCACACGTCGCGAAGTAGGCAAATGACAGATCTACTTTTGTAATCGGTGAGGCTAGAGAGGAGTACGGTTACAATATATATATATATATATATATATATATATATATATATATATATATACGACTTGATCGCGATCAGTGCCAGGAGAAAAAGTAAGTAAAATATGTAAAAATTGGCAAAATGGAATCCTCGAATAATGAGGAAAAAGGCAAAAATAAGTCAAACAAATCTAAAATATGCAACAGACGCTGAAATACGCAAAAAAAAGGCAACATAAAAATGTACTAAAACATCCCCAGGAGTACAATTAAGTGATTCCTATTGTTAAAAGTCATAAAATAGTAACAATAACAAATAGGCATTTGCCAAAACGTCCGGGCTCTATCACATTTGTTATATACAATGATATTTGCTTTCTTTCGGTTTATTTAAGTTCTGGCTGCGAATTTCGTCGAAAAATTGGATTTAAAACAGCACTATTTTATCAAAACACGTCAAGACGCTACCTTTTCTTTTTGACAACGGTTCGAAATAAATGTTATCATGACCTTAGCGATAATGCTAAGGTGCTGCTTTATAATAAAATGAAATGTGTGAAATGATTACATGTTCCCTTTCATCGGTTATGAAAAATTACCAACGAATTTCGAGCCCCTTTGGCGTAGAAGGGACTCCTCTAGTATATTTTTATAAACTGTCGGCATTTAAAACATTTAAGAAAATTGTATTAATTATCATTGATAGAATTATTACGTACATTAAACTTTAATAATCGTTTGCAAAAAATCCAGGAAGTTCACAAATACTCCCAAAAATGTTCGTAAATTTTCACGGAGTGAAGTAACCTTCTGTGACGTACTAGAGTGAAAAACACAGACGACTGTTCTGATTGAATAAATACAGTATATTTACAGATTTTTTACAATTAATGTACAATGATATGATACAAAAATCTAGCCCCTTGGCAACCTTTCGATTCTCTTAGCCGCGAAACCCCGCGACCGTCCCCTAGGCCTCGCCCAGAACCACTGCTTCGGAAGCAGCAAAAAGCAACGCGAAGTGCGAAGCTGTCGGACATAGAGTCCCGTAACTACACCAGTTACATGGCTTGTTGCCAAACCGATCTTCGGCCTGAAGATCACGTGCAAGGATTGCACTGGAGATACCTCACGTCTTTCGACACCCAGCGTATCCCGCGAGGCGCCTGTCGGCGCGGCCTTAAATATCCGCCGGCTCGCCCCCACCCTACAAGCAGCGGGCGACACACGGCTCGCTGGCCAGCCTTTCCAGAGCTACAACCGACCTCTCTTAGACTCGCATCCGCGCGCGTCCCTTTGAAGGAAATTCCAGCCGGGATTCCTGAGGGCTTTTCCCACCGGCGCGGCGTGGCGCCGCCACCCTCCACCCACATCCGGCTTTACGCGGGTTTCCCCGAAGCGGCCCGACGCACCGGCGCCGGACCAGGCGACGCTACACTTCAACGCTAAGTTAACCAGAATTTAATTTCATTTAACTATTAATTTTTCAATGTATTGATTGTAATAAATAGATAGTTATTAAAAATATAAATCTTGCCCTTTTTATCATATTTTCAAAAAAATGTTTGCAGTTTCTTGTGCTGAATTCAAATTTTGAATTTCAATATTGAATTCAATGTTGAATTTTAATATTCAAGTCACGCGCATAAAATATTGCTTGTTATCCCCAATGATTTTAATGCTAACATTTTTTACGAAACGTATTTTCAATATCTTTTGCTTGGCAAGTTGTAATGAACATTTGATGCCGTTTCTTGCAATACATTTGGGACACGACTTTATAGCCCTAGTGGTGTACGTAACACTTGGCTTTGCTTTTGCACAGATAGTCTTGAAGAAAATGGCTTAGATTTTAGACAAATAGTGTCTTGAAGATCCACAAAATTTTAGTGGCTCATATATATTATGATGCTGTGTTTGTACAACACGTTCAGGCAATGCAAGTAAATGACAACTTATTTATTCAGCGCTATGTTCTTTAGTGGGTTGCTTATATTATTGCCAAAAATGCGGGAAAATCTGCATACTTCTTCACGTGAAACATCTGAGAATGACAGGAAAATGCTTAGACGTGTGAATAGCGAATTACGAAGATGAGTGGAATCTGTAACCTACAATTGACTTGAAAAATTCATACAACTTTTTTTGCTTCAAAGCAGAAATCTTTTGTCCTCTTTGTTCCGAGGGTGCTATAATTTAAATTTCTGAATTTTGGGAACAGTAGGGCATCTAAAAAAGCTTAGTCTGTCTTTCCTGGCCCCCTTTGCCCCAGTCCACTATCGGAAACGACTTGATCATCGTCAAAATACAACTTTATTTTAAAGAAAAAAGAATACCTCACTGCCAGAAACTATATACATAAACAAAACAAAAAAAACGTTTTAAACCATTATAGGCAGAAGAAAACCTCCAAGAAAGAATGATCACGACATTTTAAAAGAAAACCGATACATATATCGTGTTTTATCCATAAGCTCACGGGTTCTAGCAGCCTGCTGCTAGCCCCGCTGAGGCGACAGTGCTGGCCACCGAACTACTGAAAGTACGTGTTCTAAAAGTCACGTTCTCTATACTCGAATAAATCCCTGCAAGATCCGTTCTATTCATTTTCTGGTCCCGTGCGGGTGAACGAATCGGATCACAAAATGCATTTCAGCCGATTTATCTTAGTCTCCAAAGCACGAATGGTATTTAATAGGACTATTCCACGAACGAAATTACATCTAACAGGGTTCCGCAATGCGCCAGATAATGAAAATATTCGAAAGCATGTTAAGATATGTTATAATAGCACATACGCGGTTTATTGCAAATCGACACAGCGATGTTCCTCCTAAGATAGATGGGTCGGAACTTATTATTGGCAAGTAAGGAGGAGTGATAAAAAAATCGACTAGAAAAAGTGAAATATTTTTTGAGATACACCGCCGTAATTGGGGCATTTTATATGTATACTTAAACACGTTTGGTTTTAATTTTACTAGTGGAATAGTCTAATTAATTCAATGAGGTGTGATACACAATCACCTGAAGACTAGCAAAAACCAGATCTCCATTGTTGCAGCAATAACGCATTATCTTATCTAAATATACTAATATAATCGATTGTAAGGGAAAGTAATATACCGATGTCCCACCAACTGTGAGCCACCCTCATATCTTCTAAACGGGGCACGATAACTAAATGCATTTTTCTCTCAACGATACGGCATCACAAATACTTTAGGCATAGTATTTGCTAGTAATATGCTGCAGAGGTATTGTTCGTAATATTTTTATTTTTCGAAAAAGTTAAACATCTCTGATTTTATAAATTGAACTATGAATTTTTCTCACCAGCAATGAATAATCATAAAAGGAGGAATACAATGATCCCCTTCTCTCTTAGTCTCCCCGTAAGAGTCTCGACCCAGCGAAGGGAAAGCCACCTTACCCAAAGGCGACAGTTGCAATACATAGAAAAATATATAGAATAGAAATATTGTCCATTTAATGTAAAATTACAAGACCAGTTTTATACTAAAATTATTATCAAAATAGTAACATACGATACATTGTTGTATTCCTCTTTTTTATTATCTATCCATTGCTAATGAGAAAAAATATAGTTCCATTAAAAAAATCAAAGATGCTTAAATTTCTCAAAAACTGAAAATATTTTAAACAATATCTTTACAGTATATTACTAGCCCCATGATTCTTCTGTGTTGAGCGAAAATTACATTTCGATATCGTGAACCGTTTAGAAGTTAACCCGTGGCTACGTACACATTTTTAGGGTCAACACACCTTTGAATCGTGGTCCGATTTTTTTCTTTTTTCCCCTAAACCTGCTTACAAGCACTTTCTTCAAAATAAGAGATTTTCGTAAATGAAAAGTTCTTAAAATTATACCTTTAATTACAATCATGTGCAATTTTTTCAAAATGTTATTTTGTGCCTAATTTGAGTAAAGTAGTGACAACTTAAAAAAGCATAAAAATATTTTCTCGAAGTTTTTCGTTAATTTTTTGTTCAAAGAGAGGAATGTTTGCTTAATAAAATGGCCGAAGTTTGTTTGATTAAAACAAGTATGTTTGTGTGTGTATGTATGTGTACACATACATACACACACATGCGTTACA
>BLKR01015304.1:0-84544 GCA_011170035.1 Teleogryllus occipitalis | reverse complement strand
AGTGACAATTTGAAACTGAACATTTTGAAATAAAATAATTCTGATTTCGTTATCGTATTTATTTAAGAGTGCAATAATTTCGTTAACTTCTTACGTTTAGGTTACGTAATGTACCTAATGAAGATTTCTGCCTATTAAAAACGGTCAGCCCTTAATTGAGAAAAATGTTAATTTATATCAAATTATTGCTATGTATATCAATTAATAGAATCATTTAATAACGTATGCCACCAAACAAAAAGAGACAAATAGTCTTCGATCCACATTCTTACCCCTTGAAAAAATAATTACACAAAATAGAAATAAAAAAAATAAACACAAAAGAATGTAAAAAGGAATAAAGAACATAAACATAATTCAAATATAGATTGTTATTTCTTGAAAACATTTGCTAAAGATGTTTTCGTATGAAAGAACTGCCATTCATCGTAATATTTCGAGCACACTTTTCGCTTTCTTTTTTCTTCATAGCTCGCGCGTGCACACCCATTTCTTAATTTGGAGGGGAAATAATACCAGCGTCAGGGGACGTTGCCTGTTCTCGCACGTGCGCCAGGTTTCGTAGGCAAGCAAGTAGCTCGTGCAGGCGCGGTTTGACATGCCTAATCTAAACCGTTCGTCTAACAAAAAAACTTTTTTCTAGGGTTTTATCCAGCCAACAGCCGGTTACCCTTTACGTCCCGATGAGACGCATATTCGACCATACACTAGACAAACACACTTCCGGGCTCCTCTGATCTGGGGTCAGCAGAACGCGAGGCCCTCCGCGACAACACATACAAAGTCAAGGGACAAACAACCATGCCTAAGGCGGGACTCGAACCCACGACCCTTCGGACCGAAATGCTGAGTCGGTACTCGCTCTTAGACACCTCCGCCATCCAGGTCGGCTAACGAAAAATACGTATCGGATATAATTAATAGCTCGTGTGAGTTTTAGATTACTAGGTTATTGTGAATTTTTCAAATTGCAAGAAGAAACGTGAATTAGAGTCATTTTTGTGATTTTTTAATGTCTCCTCAGAACGCTCGGTATTCAAGGTGCCTGAATTGACACCTTTATATAGCATCCCAAAAGTTGGACAGAGTGATAGAGAAAAACCTTAATTTTTTTATTAGTATATTTTTTCCTACAATTCACTGAATTATTTCTCTGACGAGGTGTATTCAAATAACCGATTTCTATTTGGAAGATTTTGCAATAATATCACTGAAGAAAAGAAACTAAAATTAAGCGCAACTGAATAAGGATAAACTTAGATGTTCTAGTTAACACAAATTTTAGAATAAACAACGGAATTATGCCTAAGAAAATGGGGCGTAACATTAAATGAAATCAATAGATCGCAAGAAATGCTTATACAACCATCCACACAGTCTCTCTCTCGCACCCTACGCAATCTCTCTCTCGCTCTTTCTCTCTCCCTCTCCCTCTCTCCCTCTCCCTCTCTCCCTCTCCCTCTCTCTCTCCCTCTCCCTCCTCTCTCCTCCCTCTCCTCTCCCTCCTCTCTCCTCTCCTCTCTCTCTCCACCACCCTCTCTCTCTCCCTGCTCCCTCTCTCCCTCTCTCTCTCCCTGCTCCCTCTCTCTCCCTCACGCTCTCTCTCTCTCTCTCTCTCTCTCTGTCTCTCTGTCTCTCTATCTCTCTTCTCTATCTCTCTCTTCTCTCTCTCTCCATCACTCTCTCTCCATCTCTCTCTCTCCATCTCTCTCTCTCCATCTCTCTCTCCATCTCTCTCTCTCCATCTCTCTCTCTCCATCTCTCTCTCTCCATCTCTCTCTCTCCATCTCTCTCTCTCCATCTCTCTCTACATATCCCTCTCCTCATCTCTCTTTATATCTGTCTCTATCTGTCTCTATATCTCTATCTCCCTCTCCCTCCCTTTCTCTCCCTCTCTCTCTCTTTTCACACACACCCACACACCAACTTCGGTTTCATTTTGTAATCACCTTTTTTTATTTCTCAGAAAGAAGCTAACTTGGCTAGCAGTTTTATGACAAAGTACAATATCGAACAAATGCAAATAGGGTTCTTTGATGTGACCAAAAAGGGGAAGTACATAACTGTATTAGGTAAGTACGCAAACATATCATATAAATATCTATTACAAATTATGCAAAGTGAGTTCAAATTCAAGGAGATGGCAGTTCTTAAAATATGAATGAGACGCCTGCTTTTTTAATTTAATTTATAACTTCATTCGTATAGAAAGTTTAAGACGTCATGTACCAATTTAATTTTTTAACAGTGGGGTTAACAAGGGAACCTAGCGAAGATTTTTTCCAGTAATCAATATTTATTAAAATATTTTAATACAAATTTGCAAAAAATAATTGTAATATATTGCTAGATACATATAACATAAAAATATTAAAAATCTTCCTTCTATTACATTGCAATATATATTCGGCTTTGCAATTGCACCCCCTCCAATTGGTGTTTTTCGTATATCAGAATATCTTAATACAAATGTACTAATATATTATTGATGTCATATAAAATCATTTAAAACCAATTCGAAGAATATAATTATAATATTTTGTTTGGTTTATCAAGGAATTGCTTTTTAAATATCAAATGTATTTCTTCGATTATATCGGAATTAATTCTGGTCTCTGCAGAAGTTCCTTCTCTCTACCTGTTGGTGTACTCTGGGTTCAGAAGTGCAGTTACTGTACGACCGTTAATAATTTTAAAACTATCCGCTTTCGTTTGATACGATACACTTCGTCTTGATACGTGGAAGTGAAAGAGAAAATGTTTGCAGGTGATCCGCTGTCGTCCACGGGATATGTTGTGTGGAGGCCAGGCGAACCTAACAACGTTGGCAAGGAGAACTGCGGTTCCTTTTATGCCAACAAAGGGATCAATGACGTTGGCTGCAACGTCGGTTTGCCCTTCCTGTGCGAGCTCTTCGTCTAATGTCACTTCAAACGGAGCCACTCGGTAGCGCTTCCGAGAAGCGCTTCTTCTTCCCAAACATTGGTTTAAGTCTAACGTCATTTCACACGGAGCCACTCGGTAGCGCTTCCGAGAAGCGCTTCTTCTTGCCAAACATTGGTTTAAGTCTAATGTCATTTCACACGGAGCCACTCGCTAGCGCTTCCGAGAAGCGCTTCTACTGGCCAAACATTGGCTTAAATGGAGATATTTACTCAAGCGGCGGCGTGGGGCTGCTGTGATGGTTAGTGGCACGCACAGCGCACTCTCGCTTTCGCAGAATACAATTTTAAATGGCAGCCTTCACACTTGTCCAACCGGAAGCGCCACAGAGGGTCACCTGAAACACAGCTACTCAGAAATATCTTCAAGTGGCACGCCTGCTGGCAAAGTATTCGCGAAAGACAGTATTTACAATAGCGGCGGATATTCTGGGAGAACAAGAAAACCCTTCATACTACTGCACTTGATATACTGACACACTCACAACAAACATAGTAAAATTAAATGACAAAATACGACCCATTCTTCCGCCTCTGGCGCTGGTCAGTGGTCGTGTTTGAAGGAGCTCGGCGCTTCTCAGTGGGGCGGTTGAATGTCTAGTATGAAGAGGGGCCCTGCGCTTTTCAGTGGCGCTGGTCGGTAGCTGTATGTGAAGGGGCCCGGCGCTTCTCAGTGTAACTGGTCGGTGACTGTGTGTGAACAGGAACTCTGCGCTTCTCAGTGGCGCTGGGCAGTGGCTGTGTGTGAAGGGGCCCGGCGCTTTTCAGTGTAACTGGTCGGTGGCTGTGTGAAGAGGAACTCTGCGCTTCTCAGTGGCGCGGGGCGGTGGCTGTGTGAAGGTGCCTCTCAATGGTGCTGCTGAGTGACTTCGTGTGAAGGCGGTCTAAGAACCCCACCCACCTACGCAAAGAACTTCCAATTTTGCCCAAAACCACAACAAGCAGCATATTTATTTTCCAATGTTGCAGAACGGTTTTCCGTATTTTTATTTAAATTTTATAAAAGTTATATCCTATTAAAAACGTCACTTCATTTCTCTTTGTTAAAGGAGGTCGGCAAAGTTTTTTGCATGTATGAGTATGATGTTGGCCTTTGTAGACAAAATAAAAATACTTTTTCATTTTGTAAATTCTGTTTTATTATTTTTGCTAACTTTACGCAAAACCATAGCAAGCAGTATATTCACAATCCAATTTTTCCTTATTGATTGACATGTTTATAAAAGTGAAATAGTATTAATAAATGTCATTTGGTTTGTCATTGACAAAAAGGGTCAGCAAAGTTTTTTATGAATGTGTGTGACAGAGTTTTATATAAAAAATTAAATTAATTTTTAATTTTGTAAATACTGTTTTCTTATTTTTGTGTGACCCTTAATGTCCACAATTTTCTTACTCTGTGTTTCAAATTCAAGGGGAATGGCTGGAAATACTTTTAAAGATATATATTTTTGTAAATATGTTTCGACGGTCTATATTTTCTAAATTATCAAATTTGTGTGAAGGTGAGAGGATTGCAGGTCGTATCTGAGGAGGATTGGAGAAATGTGGAGATTTTCCAAACAACATTCTGGAAATGGTAAGCATTGAAGTGTGAATTTGTTATCAGAAACTGAGAAAATGTATGAGAAAGAATTCCAAGATTTTCAACATTGGTCTCAACGCAACAACATTAAATATGGCTAATGTCAAAAAAATCTTCATACTCTCCCACATTTGTGGACAAAATTCTCAATATTGATACTGAATGGTATCTTACTTTGATCAATTTATATACTCAAACTGAATATTGTACATCAACCTATCTTTCCCCTTTTTACCCCTTTACTAACATTAACTACGTCGAAACGACACAGACCTGATAATTTTATCTTCCAGGTCCGATAGGCTGCCTATACAGGATCTCGGCAGTGCAGGATCTCGGCAGTGCAATTGTACTCACGCGATTATTACAATTTCCGATGTGGGATCTGAAAAAACTTCGTTCATATATTCAGAAAAAATTATACTTATTTTGAAAATAACATATGCTATTATATTCTGAATCATTACACGGATATAGCATATAGCAGTTGTTACACAAAATCCCAAACTCGAAACAACATTTAAAAAGTATTGGTCTTACTCCCTCATTGTTGTTTTACATCTTCTATTTTTCTATCTTCTTCCCTGAATGCATCCATGGTCATTGATTTCTTTAAAAAATTTTAACTTAATTCATAAAATTAAACAGGACTCGATCTTCCCATATTATTTCATTTTTTGGACAGGATTCCCCATTGTTTACTTTCCTTTGCAGCAAATCGGCACTCTTGACCGTCGCTCCCGGTTTGTTCCATCTCTATCTTGCTATTTTTCCACACAAAATGTTCGTGTTTTCTACGCGTACTCAAGTTTTAAAATTATCTTCCAAAACTCTCTAATAACTTCCACATTCACGTCCTCAATTCTTATCTGAATATTGACCGAATTAGGCCAGAATTGCACCATCACCCTCTGTTTTTATTAAATCGAAAAAAATCATGAATGTAGAAAAAGGTTTATTCTTGTAGCATAAATTATTTACTTATTTTTCAATTAGATAAAATAGTATCAAGTTGTCGCAAAAAGTTAATATTAAAAAACATGATTTTGGCTGTGGATAGATGTGGATGGTGGAACGGGGGTTAAGAAACCTTTCAAAAATCTTATTATGTTATAGTTGTGGTGCAACTACTCTTATGTCATTTAGTTGACGGAAACTTTACCTTCTTCTCTGGGGGAACTTGATTTGATCCGGGCGCGTCAACTACTTTGGTCACGAGTCCCGTTAGTGTAGTGCATGTTTTTTTCTCGGGAAATGGCAGTGATCTTCCACCGCTGGATGGCGAGATACGGCGCCGACCTCCCGTCGGCTAGCGGAGTTTTCCCTCTAACCAGGACTCTCCCACCAGCGGGGCACCGGCCCAGCCGGGACAAGCTCTAAGCTCCCGACCGATCTCCCGGAATATGTGGTGGTGTAGTGTATTGTATGATGTAGTATGTATGATGTAGTATGTATGTATGTAGTGTAGTGTAACTTACCTGTTAGTGTGTGTGACGGGAGGGGATAGGACAAGGAAGAGGAAGGAAAGATCGCGCGCGGTCCATGGCCCGTTTGGTAGGGTACTGCTCCAGCGTTCGCCTGGTGTTGATCGGAGAAACCACGGAAAACTACCGATCAGAGCAGCCGGCCGCTACAATTCTCCTCCAGACAGCGACTGAATTCGACCTAGCTGAAAAGCTAGTGTCGAAAATCCTGCCGCCGTCAGGACTCGAACCTAGGACCTCCCGGTCAGAGGCACTGCAGTGAGCTGAGCTACCAGACCCAGTGCTAATGACCTTGATGGTGATGCGACCTTAAATAAAAAAAACTCATTCACCAATTGTCTTTCGCAGGCAATAATTCCCACCATTCACCTGGCCAACCGTCACAGGCTTCCACCTGGGAACAGAACACGGTGCCGGGAGGAGATTGCCGGGAGCAACCACTGCGTACACAACAAGTGTGCGAGTCATCTCTTCAATCCGTCATCCTCCCCCACTCCTTGAGCGTGACAGAGGCAGTTCATTCAACGGCGGGGGCCCAGAGCACGCACCGTCGTTTGTTTTATCAGCGCTCGGCGCAGTGACATCGTCGCGAAGGCGGTTGGCATTTGTGTGTCACGTGGCCCGCGAGTAGGCCTCGCCTCCCACTGGGTCAAAATGGCCGAAACAAGTTAATTCATAATGAAATTTGCAGACCTGTGACGGAGCTGGACAATTTTCAGCCTGGTTCAATGCTGAAACTTAGACCTTCACTCGGAAAAAATTAAAAATGTGAAAGTTGTTTCAAGGAAAAATGAGTTATTTGATTTCAACGAATAACAAAAATTAAAATGTTTAAGCCCGAAAAAGTGTTTGGGAAGATTTTTTTAAATAATAGTTGTCAGTAAAAGTGTTTAGTAGTCAAATAATACAATTATCATGGTGAGTTTAAAACTCTAAACAATTTTGTTGGTTTTAGTTAGTTCTTAATAAAATCACTTATTAAATACGTGAAATAATAGATATGAATATCAGTTAAACCACTTTAATGTTAATATCACTACTGTAATGTTAATATCACTTTATTAATTTCATGGAGTCCTACCTTACAACTGGTGAGTATAATTTACTATTTAAGGGAAAAAATAATTAATAGGTCATAAAAAATTGTATGACCTCTCAGACTATTGCACTGCCAGGTATAAAATTACAATAATGATTTTCTCGAGTTCTAATTTCTTTTTCAATTTTTACTATATTTTTCTATCATCTTGTTCCTTCATTTGCGGGGGTCTTCATTCAAACCCAGTTGCTTAAAGCCCCACATCAGACTCCTAGGGATGACTCTTTAGGACTGACTAGGATGGACTCTTTCCATATTCCACTGTTTCTCAACGGGTTCAACAAGATCTGCATATTTATTTATTGATTTTTGAGTTATTGATTTTGTCGGTCCTTGCTTTGGATGCTGCCAGTATTTAGGACAGAAACATTATTATTATTATTATTATTATTATTATTATTATTATTATTATTATTATTATTATTATTATTATTATTATTATTATTATTATTATTATTATTATTATTATTAGCGCTTGAATGCATGTTACGCACCCACTGTGTGACGCACTCGGGAAGTGGCGGGCACCAGTCCAGACGGCCGTGAAAAGCCGAGTGTGTTGACGTGGAGTGCATGTCTCCTAAACAGGTCCCACGCTAGTCCCCTATGCTGTCACCGTCCTTGCCTCGCGAGCGCGTCATGCTTTCGAAGATTTTAACTTGAAAACATAATAATTCACTATTGGAATAAATTATCTCTAGTGGTGCTGGATTTGGTTGGAAGGTTAGTGATTCCGGGCAAATGAACAGCTTACGTCATTATTCCTGTAAGTGTAGTGTATGTGTGTGTCTTCATCGAGAGATGGCGGTGATCTTCCCCCGTCGGATGGCGAGATCCGGCGCCGACCTACCGTCGGCTAGTGGGGTTTCCCCCTAACCAGGACTCTCCCACCAGCGGGGCACCACCCCAGCCGGGACAAGCTCTAAGCTCCCAACCGGTCTCCCGGAATATGTGGTGGTGTAGTGCCTGTTAGTGTAAGTGTGTGTGTAAGGGAAGAGGATAGGACAAGGAAGAGGAAGGAAAGATCGCGCGCGGTCCGTGGCCCGTTTGTTAGGGTACTGCTCCGGCATTCGCCTGGTGTTGATTGGAGAAACCAAGGAAAACTACCGATTAGAGCAGCCGTCCGCTAGAATTCTCCTACAAACTGCGACTGAATGGGACCTAGTTGAAAAGCTAGTGTCAAAAATACTGCCGACGTCAGGACTCGAACCTAGGACCTCCCGGTCAGAGGCACTGCAGTGACATCAGTTGATGCATTGAGTTAACGCTCCCGGTCTAGTGGTGCTAGACCTTCCCCCAAAGCGCTTACAATGTCAAGAGTATATTTAAAATTCATTTTATTCCTAAGATTAAAGAAGATTTGGAATGACTTCACATGAACACAGTATCTCTTTATCTAATAAGGATAAAATTGTTTACCTAATTTCCTGAACACACGCAGGCGCTCCTGGCGGCAGTGCAGCAAACTATGTGTCATTATGCGACGTTTATTTTTGTATTTTACTAAAAAGTGTAATAAAATGACCACGCAACAAAATGGCAAGTAACAAATTGCAAAATAACTGACAGAATTTAAAAATGAATACTTAGCAGTAATTAGAATACAATTGAGTAAATTATGGATGGTTTTAGAAGTGGCTTGGCGAATAATTCAGGAGAGAGATTTTGAAATAGATTTTAAGTCGCTGTCCGATCATTAAAGAATTATTGGCATTATTATGAATAGTAATCGCGGTAGTGAATTTGTTCTTATGAAGTGCAACAGGGATCACACACAAGACAGAACGCGAAAATTTATTTCTACAATCTACACAACTATCAATCCCAATTGCACATCATTTTCAATGAAAGCATTATTGCTAATCATAATAACGGTCGTGAATTTGCCCTTGCGAGGTACAGGATCACATAGAAGATATAGAACTCGTGAATTCATTTCTACACTTCCACGCAACCATCCCTCCCAACTGCACATCCTCTTCAATGAAAGCATTATTAAGAATCATGATCACGGTTGTGAATTTGCTCTTGTGAGGTACCACAAGGATCACACAGAAGACAGAGAGAGAGCATGAATTTCTTTCTACTCTTCCACACAACCAATACTCCAAATTGCACATCCTCTTCAATGAAAGCATTATTACGAATCATGATGACGGTCGTGAATTTTCACATGTGAAGTACCACAACTATCACATAGAAGATAGAACTCTACATTTCTTTTCTACACTTCCGCGTAACCATCCCTCCCAGCAGCACATTCTCTTCAGCGAAAGCCTGCCAATGATCTATAGTTAATCTTTTCAGTTATTGAACATTGCGGGTATCGTGGCTGTAAAAGTGTAAGTGTTGCTGAGCGAAATTCTAACGAGAAGGAATCCTTAGAATATGTATTAAGTAACTGACCGATCATTAAAGAATTACTAGCATTATTGCGAACCATGATCTCGATTGTGACTTTTAACCTGTGAGGTACCACAAGGATCACATAGAAGACATAGAACTTGGGAATTCATTTCTATACAACCACACAACCATCCTTCCCAACAGCACATCCTCTTCAGCGAAAGCCTGTCAATGATCTATTGTTAATCTTTTCAATTATTTAATATTGCGGGTATTGGGGCTGTGAAAGTGTGTTACTGAGCGAAATACTAACGAGAGAGAATCCTTAGAATACGTATTAAGTAACTGACCGATCATTAAAGAATTACTGGCATTATTCCGAACCATGATCTCGGGTGTGAATTTTCATTTGTGAGGTACCACAAGGATCTCACAGAAGCAGAAAAAGAGAGAGAAAGAGAGAGGGAGAGAGCGTAAATTTCTTTCCACTCTTCCACACAACCAACACTACAAACTGCACATTTCCTTCAATGAAAGCATTATTACGAATCATGATGGCGGTCGTGAATTTTTAGTTGTGAGGTACCACAAGGATCACATAGAAAACAGAACTCTTGAATTCATTTCTACACTTCCACGCAACCATCCCTCCCAACTGTACATCCTCTTCAACGAAAACCTACCAATGATCTATAGTTAATCCTTTCAATTACCGAATATCCACGAGTATCGCACGCGGATGACAAATTACGAGGCAGGGGAAAAAAGCCGCGCCAAACGTTGCGATCGCCAAACCGCTGAGCGTCCCGCCCCCCGGGAGCTTTCGGGTGGGCGGAGGGGGGCCAAAAGAGGGGGAAGGGGGGAAGGGGTGTCCGATGGCGCTGCGGTCGCTGCGGTCCGCGCTTCGAGCTCGGACGCGGTCGCGTGAATTAACCAACGGCGCCGTTGTGACCGGCGGGGCTCGGCCCGGAATGCACGGCCAGAGCGGCACCTGGCGGACGCACGCGCCGGGGATGGCCGCAGTTGCCCCCGGCCAATAAAGACAAAGCCAAACACAGACAATACCAGAATTAATAATAGAAGAAGACGTAGAATTTAACCGCTAGCGGTAGCTCAGTGCATCAACTGATGTCACTGCAGCGCCTCTGACTGGGAGGTCCTAGGTTCCCACTCCCCACGGCGGCAGGATTTTCGACACTAGCTCTTCAGCTAGGTCGAATTCAGCTGCTGTCTGGAGGAGAATTCTAGAGGCCGGCTGCTCTGATCGGTAGTTTTCCGTGGTTTCTCCGATCAACATCAGGCGAATGCCGGAGCAAACGGGCCACGGACCGCGCGCGATCTGTCCTTCCTCTTCCTTGTCCTATCCTCTCCCCTTACACACACACACTTACACTAACATGCACTACACTACCACACATTCCGGGAGACCGGTCGGGAGCTTAGCGCTTCTCTCGGCTGGGGCGGTGCCCTGTTGGTGGGAGAGTCCTGGTTAGGGGGAAACCCCACTAGCCGACAGTAGGTCGGTGCCGGATCTCGCCATCCAGCGGGGAAAGATCACCGCCATCTCCCGAGAAAAAAACATGCACGGGACTAATGACCGAAGCAGTTGGCGCGCCCGGAAACACGAAAAAATCAATCTGTCAATCAATTGAACGAACACGGTTGATAACAGAAATAACAGACGCGGCTGAATTTTTTAAACTCACGTAATAGACAACGTATCACGCTAAAGGAGAACCATACGGTACGTTGATAAACGTACTTCACCAGTGGGGAAGTATTTAAATAAACAGCCATCGTGCCAAACCACATAATCCTCCTTTGTGAGGTACAGTCGGCTGACGAATCTATTGACTAATTCTATCCCCTCCATCAACTCGTGTAGCAAATGTAATACTCTTCAGCAGTAATTTGAAAAACGCGCGTTCGTTTATTCATGGACACCAGGCTCTGCCGGCTAAAGACCTTGCAACTCGCGATTAAGCGGGGGCTGAATAATTTGCGTTCAGTTGGCCGAGGTTGACGAAACTCAAGCAAGGGTCGCCACTGAATGATTTGTTAAGTTATTTGGTAGTGCACTGTGTAAAACAAGTGAATATCGACGAAGCTGTCGGCGCTCGGCGTCGGTTTCTATCAGCTGGTGAGGTAGACTTTTTGAAAACATTTGTTTAGCTATGTTGATTGTTTTTTTCGTACGGTTTCCCGTGATACATTGAGCAAATGCTGGGAATTTGTTTTACTTCTGGACATAAATATACCTCTACAACGACCCTTCCTTTTTTTGTTGAGCCCTCCTTTTGCTAATTGTGATAAGAGTAGAGCCAGGGGCGTGGATTGCTATTTGGGTAGCAATATTATAAAATAAAATCTGTACAATAGTAATACTATAAACTAAATTTCGATTATTGTTGCAAATAAGTTTTCTTTTCTGCACTAAGCTACCGCTATGTGTGATTGATTTTTTCGTGTTTCCGGGCGCGTCAACAGCTTTGGTCATTACTTCCGTAAGTGTAGTGCATGTTTCTTTCTCGGGAGATGGCGGTGATTTTCCCCCGCTGGACAGCGAGATCCGGCGCCGACTTACCGTCGGTTACTGGGGTTTCCCCCTAACCCGGACTATCCCACCAGCAGGGCACCGCCCCAGCCGGGACAAGCTCTAAGCTCCCAACCAGTCTCCAGGAATATGTGAAAGTGTAGTGTATGTTAGTGTGTGTGTAAGGGGAGAGGATAGGACAAGGAAGAGGAAGGACAGATCGCGCGCGGTCCGTGGCCCGTTTGGTAGGGTACTGCTCCGGCATTGCCTGGTGTTGTTCGGAGAAACCACGGAAAACTACCGATCAGAGCAGCCGGCCGCTAGAATTCTTCTCCAGACAGCGACTGAATTCGAAATAGCTGAAAAGCTAGTGTCGAAAATCCTGTCACCGTCAGGACTCGAACCTAGGACTTCCCGATCAGAGGCGCTGCAGTGACATCAGTTGATTCACTGAGCTACCGCTCCTCCCGGTATGTGTGTTCGTTCAATAGTTTGTAATAATTCGGACACGGATTTCCATGTAATTACATGTTTTTACAGGAACTAGATGCTTGCAATCAATAGTATTTTTTTACTTTACAAGACATTTTGAATGAATGAGAACTATTTTTATTTTATATATTTTTACATATTTTGGTAAAATTACATATTTTTACATAGTTTACCTTTTAGTACATATTTCTTTACATTTTAATTTATTTATACGTCGGAAAATCCTGTCGCCGTCAGGGCTGGAAACCTAGGACCTCCCGGTCTGGGGCGCTGCAGTGACATCAGTTGATGCACTGAGCTACCGCTCCCGGTACGTTTATATTCTCCTTCAGTACGCTTATATTCGTCAATGATACAGTCATCTGAGCTGTGGCGTGCGACATTTTCATGTAAACTATTATTTTTTGAAACTATCGATGCCTCACAAGGTAGATGTTCCAACAGTCCTGATTTTCATGCAGAAGTCCGTTTTTCATGCAGATGTCCCTATAGAGGCATGGCGTAAAATCTGCTTCTTAAGGTATGCCCTCATCATGACAGTGCTGTGGCGTGCGACATTTTCATGTCCTACTATAATAACTGACTCGTGGCCCGCGCCACTCCTCAGCGAGCCTCCGCACACAGCAGACAGCTCCGGCGACCTCTGTCACCCGTGGATATAGTCCACAACGGCGTCCCAACACATGGTTGCCGCACGAGCCTGGCTCGGCTCCGCACCGCCCTGGGCGCAAGTTTTTGTGCGTTCGCACGAGGGTTCCCTCTCAGCTCAACAAACCCCACCCCCGCGCTCTGCGTCCGCTCTTATATAGCCCCCACCCACGTGACCTGAAACGTCACTGGTTTTTCACACGGCCCACACTGACCGCTTTGCCAGGCATTTTTGGACATCCATTTCCCTGGATTCCAAGAATTTGACACGCGGCACGCGGCAAAAATGCGCTTTCCCGTACTTTGGGCATCCCTTTCCCTAGCTCTTTGGATTTCCCAGAATACCTCGGCGTGTCACATCCTGCCTGGCCCCTGGCGTCTAATCCTCTGCCGCCGCCCTTTGTGGCGGTTGCTAACTGTAGTCCTACAATACGTTACACTACAAACACCCAAAATATATAAGCATACGACAGTGACCTTCCAATTTATTGTGATGAATTATTAGACGCAATTGGAGAAAAATGCATTGCAAGTTATTTTCATGGCTTTTGTTTCGTTTTCATTGAAATATTATTAAACAGCTTGGTACATACTACTGAAATATTTTTCTCTCAATATTTTTGTGTATTTGCATGTTAATTACATATAAGATATTGACTTTCGTTCCCTGCAGTTGTCTACCAATGATAATGCCAAAAGATAAGTAAACTTCATTGTAGTACTTTCCATTGCATTTTTTGTCCAAGTTTAAAAAATGCATTAAATTTTTGAATAAATGATTTTAATGATAACATGTAGGTAAAAAAGAAATTTACTGAATTCCATTGTTAAAAGGTGAGACATTGATGCTCTTTGGACCGGGAGTGGTGGCTCAGTGCATCAACTGATGTTACTGCAGCGCCTCTGACCGGGAGGTCCTAGGTTCCAAGTCCCGACGGCGGCAGGATATTCAACACTAGCTTTTCAGCTAGGTCGAATTCAGTCGCTGTCTGGAGGAGAATTCTAGCGTCCGACTGCTCTGATCGGTAGTTTTCCGTGTTTTCTCCGATCAACACCAGGCGAGTGCCGGAACAGTACCCTATCAAACGGGCCACGGACTGCGCGCAAAATTACCTTCCTCTTCCTTGTCCTATCCTCTCCCCTTACACACACACACACACACACACACACACACACTTACACTAACATGCTCTACACTACCACACATACCGGGAGACCGGTCGGGGACTTGGAGCATGTCCCAGCTGGGGCGGTGCCCTGCTAGTGGGAGATACCTGGTTCGGGAAAATCCCGTTAGCCGAAAGTAGGTCGGCGCCGGATCTGGCCATCCAGCGGGAGGAGACCACCGCCACCTCCCGAGGAACAACACGCACTACACTTACGGGACTAACAACCGTAGTTCTTGACGCGCCCGGAATGTCTAACAATCAATCAGTCAATCATATTCTTTGGAAATGTCTACCGCTGAGACAGGCGTTCCCTCTGAATGGGAATAAGTCATGTTGCCACCAGAAGGTTCAGCTTGCTCTGTAAGTCCTGAAAGTAATAGCGTTTTCTACAGGCGACCTTAAAAACGCTCTTCGTTGGTGCGTGCAAGCCAATCGCGTGCACAGACAGCCGCAATACTGTCGACAGGACCGATTAAGACGGAAATTTCATTTTTTATCTCACGAACGAAGAGTTGTACCGATCAATCAAATGAGCATTTTGGCACATTTTCACTCGTGTATCACAATAACCTGAAGTAGTGCAGTCTCAACAACAACCGATCATTGCTCGGATCGTGTGCTCCGATCAAACAATCATTCGAAATAAATGAATCAATCCAAAATGATTGATTGGTTTCCCAGCACCTCAACGGCTATGACTAGGGTGCGGATTTTAATTAAATGTCATGTTTTTTTTCTTTTCACTTTAGAACAGTGCCGTTTGACAGCCATTGTATGTAATTCTTGTAACGTATATCAGCGCCATTGCCTGGTCGTCCGATTTCGGGATAATTAAAGACACATTTCCTGGTAGAAAACCAGAACCAGAAAAACAGTCCAACTCAAAAATTTTCAAGCTGAAGCCTCGATTACATCAGTAACGTATCTAACAGCTTGAGTTGTTAATCCGAACTGGTTTTGATATGATTTTTTATGAAATTTTTCTTAGGTTTCAGGGCATTTTAAAAGCAACTTAAGAGTATTTTCTTGATCACTTTTGGCGATGTTTAAGGTCATCAAAATCCACCACCTTGCTATCACTGAGAAAAGTGGCTCAGACCGTAAAGCGCTGACTTCGCATTCGGAAGGCCCTGGTTTAATCCCCGTCCCGGCCATCCCAACCGGGGTTTTTGTAGATTCCTTAGATCATACAGGCGAATACTGAAACGGTTCTACTGAGAGGTGACGATCGCGAAACCGGCGCCGCTAGACGAATTCGCTAACTACGTGAAGTCACGAAAGTTAAGTAAGTGAAGTTAACTACGTGAAGTTAACTACGTGAAGTTAACTACGTGAAGTTAACTACGTGAAGTTAACTACGTGAAGTTAACTACGTGAAGTTAACTACGTGAAATTAACTACGTGAAGTTAACTACGTGAAGTTAACTACGTGAAGTTAACTACGTGAAGTTAACTACGTGAAGTTAACTACGTGAAGTTAACTACGTGAAGTTAACTACGTGAAGTTAACTACGTGAAGTTAACTACGTGAAGTTAACTACGTGAAGTTAACTACGTGAAGTTAACTACGTGAAGTTAACTACGTGAAGTTAACTATGTGAAGTTAACTACGTGAAGTTAACTACGTGATTTTTAACTACGTGAAGTTAACTACGTGATTTTTAACTACGTGAAGTTAACTACGTGAAGTCACGAATTCGCGACTCGTGGGTTCCTGGTTGAGTGACCAACTGGGAACCCCTGAATCTAATGGCGCCGAGGCCAATTGCTCTACATGAAACGTATAATGGCTAAATAAAATACAACTGCTATGATTAATTATTCCCGTAATTTCAGTGAAAGTCTTCATCTCGAAAGGCGGAGGTGTTCTTCCTACGCTGGATGGTCAGATCTGGCGCCTATCTGCACGTCGATTTACGGGGGATGTTTCCTTTCTTCAGGTATCACCGGCTAACGGAGCACCACCCCAAAGGAACAACCTCTCAGTTACCCATTGGTTGGTTAATAGTGATTCCGGGCGCGTCAACAGCTTAGGTCATTAGTCCCGTAAGTGTAGTGTGTGTTTTTCCTCGGAAGATGGCGATGATTTTCCCCCGCCGAAAGGCGAGATCCGGCTCCGACATGCCGTCTGCTAGTGGGATTACCCCCTAACCAGGACTCTCCCACCAGTGGGGCACCGCCCCAGCCGGGACAAGCTCTAAGCTCCCGACCGGTCTCCCGGAATATGTGGTAGTGTAGTGCATGTTAGTGTGTGTGTGTAAGGGGAGAGGATAGGACAAGGAAGAGGAAAGACAGATCGCGCGCGGTCCGTGGCCCGTTTGGTAGGGTACTGCCCCGGCATTCGCCTGGTGTTGATCGGAGAAACCACGGAAAACTACCGATCAGAGCAGCCGGTCGCTAGAATTCTCCTCCAAACAGCGCCTGAATACGACCTAGCTGGAAAGCTAGTGTCGAAAACCCTGCCGCGGTCAGGACTCGAACGTAGAACCTCCCGGTCAGAGGCTTTTTACCTCGTCTTCGACCGGGTTTGATCCGGCAAATTTGGGTACAACAGTCCGACACGCTAACCGTTATACCTCCGAACCAACTGAAACACCTCCACCTGCCAGAGTAGAACATCAACTACACTAAAGGGACTATTGCACACAACAGTTGACGAGCCTGGAAACAATCAATCAATCCCTGTGACTCCCCTGATCCTCGTCAACCCTTTGCTGCCCGGCACCACGTGTTTTGCCATCATCACTCCCCCCCCCTGTCCGCTCCGCTCACCCTCCACCGCCCCTGCTGCATAATGCATTGCCCACCGCCTCGACCCTAATGGCGCCCCGCCTCCGCAAATGAGGCGACTGCAGCGCTCCATCGCGAGCGCGGGCGCGGGCGGAACCAGCGGCGCGGAGACAAACGAGACGCGACGGGTTGTTGGATGATACTGTGCTGAGGAAATAGGTTGGACTAGTGGCCTGCAGCGGATAAGAAAGTTGTCTACAAAAAACACGAAATGGTTTTTCGAAATGTACACTGCTGAAGAAGAACAAATGAAATACCCTCATATAACAGTGCAATAAATTACTAATTTTAACAATGTCAATCTTCACGAATACTAAAAAAAAACCTGTAGGTGAATGTCGGAGTAGTTCCCTAACAAACGGGCCACGGAGCGCACGCGATTTCTCCTTCATCTTCCTTGTCCTATTCCCATCCCTTACTTACACAAACTTGTTCTAAGATGCACTACATTACTACATATGCCGAGAGACCGGTCGGGAGCTTAGAGCTTGCTCCGGCTGGGACCGATACCTAGAAAGGAATCTCCCAAATCGATGTGAAAGTCAGTGCGGGATTCTTTCACCATCCAGTGGGGAAGAAACTGTTCAACAAATTTGTTTTCACCAAGAATATCAAAGAAGTTGCAGTTGCGTAATGCGAAACGCAATAGCAAATGTTTAAAGTCGCCTGGCTGCTACCAGCTTGGTAGCTCGGCTTGTCAGCTGTGGGAAAACAATAACGCATACAGTATGGCAATAGGCTGATTAACACTAACCAAAATTCATTGAATGTTTATTATTATTATTATTATTATTATTATTATTATTATTATTATTATTATTATTATTATTATTATTATTTCTCAGTTACTGGTGGTCTCCAGTCGCCTTTCAAAGAGGTAGAGGCTGAATAGTTCTCTTTCAGTTTTAGCGCGGGTTGCAAATTTGTAATATAGATAACTCACATGGGCTTCATAGTTGGAATAAACGTATTTGTATGAAATAATGGTGTGATGTTCAATTGTTTTCAAATCTGGTAAAGGCTTTATGTGAAATTATCTAATCAGTTTTAGCGCGGGTTGCAAATTTGTAATATAGATAACTCACATGGGCTTCATAGTTGGAATAAACGTATTTGTATGAAATAATGGTGTGATGTTCAATTGTTTTCTGAATAAATCGTATTTTGTGTGAAATTATGTAATGAACGTCCCCTCTGCTACAGCTAACAGATAGTACCGGTTTGGGACGTTTTGAACACTACCTGAATGCAGCTTACAGGTGTGGCGTCATGGAGAAAAACACACAGACATTTACTAGTATGTACAAGTTTATTTACATGTATGTACAATAACCAACTTCTGCTCCGGACCTACACACTTGTATTTCCCTGTGGATACCCCACATAGCTAGGATGGCCCCGCCTCCTCTACCGCTACTCCCGCGCCGCTACCGTGACCTCGTCACCCGTGCAATAGGCACGACAGGCTCCAGCCTGGGCGTAAAGTTTTGCGCATCGCGCGAGGTTTCCAGATTAAAACCCACCGTCTGAGCTCGTCGGTTCGATTTTATACCAGAGTGCAGCCGTCACGTGACCGTCCTAGGTGTAGGAGGGAGGCTTGCGTCTACCACGTGACCTTCCCGGTCAAGCTGGCGTCCACTCGGTCTAAATATATCCCAACGCCGTGGCGCCAAGGCTATTCATGCCCGCAGGTATGCGATACTTCCGCTCCTCCTCCCACCCACGGCCGCCACCGTGACGCTACACAAGGTGCAAACAAGTACATTTCTCGTTGAGGCCCGGTGGGTGGGAGGTTGAGTTAAGAGCGGTGGCGAATCCAGGAAATGTATCGAGATTCTGTAAATACCCTTTTAAAAACAAAGTAACAATTCGGATGAGTATCCAAAAATGCGATTCATGTGTGTGTACAAAACAAGGGCTTGTCACAGCCAGAAAGGGATTATTAAAAAGCAGTTTTCCTAGAAAATTGAATGACAAAGACTTCATTAAATTTCGAGTTCCTGAATCTCTAAACGCTACCAGGTATTCGTGTTTTCGAGAAATCGAAATGTGGACTCGAAGGTTCATTCAACTACGGCTTGTTTTCACAGCCAGAGAGAGATTAAAAAGCAAATTTCTCAGGAAATTCATCAAATTTGGAGTTCCCGAATCTCACACACTTCCAGGAATTTAGACTTCCGAGAAATCGAAATGCTGATTCGAAGATTTATAGTAATCAAACTCTGTTTTGGTTATTTAGAAAATAATTCGCTTTCTTAGTTGTAACACTGTTCTACTTTCTAACCTACATATTTGGATGCAAGTGTGATAGTTTCCACGGGGTAATCAATTCACAATACACAATCACAATTCCACAATTTTTTTTCTTCTTTTCAAAATTCAAGTAATATATGACAGTGTAGGGATCACAGAATTTTGAAAATGTGCACACAATTCACTTTTCCCCATAGCACGTCATACGCAGTTTTTACTGTTTTTTTTGACGTAAAATAAAATAAAATTAAAAAAATACAGAGGTGTTCCTTAAAACATTTTGCACAAAGGTACGCTAAAATACAATTTCATCACTACAGATAAATAGCGACTTGTCTTTTCAACTGTTTACTGCAGACTTTGTAATTACAAGGATAATCTGTAAAAGAAATTCGCCAATATCTGCCCTTGAAATAAGGAAATATCTGCCACTCAGCGGCAGAAGGTGTATTTTCAGAGACACAGACTTATTCCTCATTCGAAGTTATTTTTGTACCATTTCACCTTAAAGTTCCCAAGTTTTGCTTTTTTGTGTTACAATAGTATTCCAGAAAAGCGAAATGTGGTTAAAAGATTTTGTTCTAAAATCAAACGCCGTATAGCAACCGCATGAACATAAAGAAAATAATTTAGCCTACTACAATCTTAATAAAACGTTTATTAGGACTTGCGATTGTGCTTTTCGGTTTGAGTTTTCAGACTGGTTTTGAATCCTGTTTTTTATGTTGGTTTCTTCCGAGGGATTTTACAATTTATTTATTTTTTTTATTTATTTTACGTCCAAAAAAAACAGTTGAAACTGCGTATGACGTGCTATGGGGAGAAGTGAATTCTGTGCACATTTTCAAAATTCTGTGATCCCTACACTAAGTCATATACTACATCAATTTTGAAAATTAAAAAAAGAATCTCATGTAATAAAATCTATTTTTAACGGTGAATCAGCAATAAATTAAGGCTCTTATCCCTCATCATGTCCTTCGTCAAGGAATAATACTTCCTGCCGCAACAACATGGAATCGATAATTTGAATAACTGTATTTCCCAATGAATTCTACAAGACGTGCACGGATAATGAAGTTACATTCATGTCCAGAAGCAAAACAAGGGGCCATCTCAGCATTTGCTCAATGGATCAGGGAAACTGGACGAAAAACCTGATCGAGATGACAATCCGGATGATTGTCATTTTGTGGTTTATTTGTTTAATAAATGGACGATTTTACGGTCATTACGTGCGCACGCAACAGAAAATGTACATGTTGATGTATGTTTCTGCGTGAAAGTGTCTGTCCTTCAGCGTGTACTGTGTGCACGAGTGTGTGTGTGTGTGTGTGTGTGTGTGTGTGTGTGTGCACGTGTGCGTATTCGTATGTACGTGTGCATGTATGACAAGAGCCAGCGACTACAGCGCTGCGCCCTGGCTGCGGTCGGAGGTCGCAACCATCGGTCCGTAGACAGCGTCGAGTCGACGGGCAGGCGATTACAGAGGGCTTGCAAGCCACGGCCTCCTATTACGGAATTTGCTTCGTGGACCCGCACTGTGATTCGGCTCCGAAGCGACAACCCTTGATGACGCCCCATTTGCAATTCGTAAACGCAGGGTCGGAGCGGATTCTGTAGGTGGGAAGCGGAGTTGCATGTGACCGCCCATCTGTATTAGTCCTGACTCAGAACACGAGGTTAAATGCAGATGGCAAGCAAAGTCAACGAAAGCCACACAACCGATAGAAGTATCTTCGATTGATTTGATTGACTTTTTCGTGTTTCCGGGCACGTCAACTGCTTTGGTCATTAGTCCCGTTAGTGTAGTGCGTGTTTTTTTCTCTGGAGATGGCGGTGATCAACCCCGCTGGATGGCAAGATCCGGCGCCGACCTACCGTCGGTTAGTGGGGTTTCCCCCTAACCAGGACTCTCCCATCAGCGGGGTACCGCCCCAGCCGGGACAAGCTCTAAGCCCCCGACCGGTCTCCCGGAATATGTGGTAGTATAGTGCATGTTAGTGTCAGTGTGTGCGTGTGAGGGGAGAGGATAGGACAAGGAAGAGGAAGGAAAGATCGCGCGCGGTCCGTGGCCCGTTTGTTAAGGTACTGCTCCGGCATTCGCCTGGTGTTGATAGGAGAATCCACGAATAGAAATATCCTCTGTCTATCTTTGCATTATGAATAAACTAAGATGAAATCTGACAAATTCATGGTATTAATCCACGACCTGCCACTGACCCGAAAATGGAATACAATATGGAATATTTTTGTACAATATGGAAATTTTGATTTATAAATATTTTGTGTGTAGCATTACAAGACCCTAATTAATAAGATTCTTTGATTTGTAATTTTCAGTTCAACTTAATGATAATGTGAGAAATCTTTCAATTTGACTCGAAGAACTTGCTAGAGTTTGAAATTAGTTTTGAAGCAAGTTGTTGATATGTTTAACGTGTTTTTATAAATATACTAAATATTCATAAATATAAAGACTTCCAAGAATGGGGCTGGTGAATGAAAGATGAGTCACTCTTTTGGTAAGTTTACTGCTAAAAAAATAGTTTGTTTCCCATCTTGGGGACTATGACAGAAGAGGTAGGCATAAAGAACGGATTAAGGTAGACAATGAATGACTGATATTTTAACCTAGATAATCTGCTGAACACAAATTTTTTTTCCAACGTAAACAACTTTCTTCTTTTATTATATTTTTCCTACGCATTGTTTGACATTAATGGGGTTTTTAAAGTTTTCAGAATAATATAAAGTACTTGTGGTTTGGATCATTTACATCTTGGTCCCTACCTAGTTTTCATTTTCAGCTCTAATGTGCTCCTTATTGGAAAGAAGACATTTAATGCACTATTATTCAGTAAGAGAGGCCGTTAAATGATGGAATGTTAGGGCCCATATAAGAAACAATGATTACTCTCCTGAAGTAATTTAATGTAATGTCCGACCATTTGTCCTTTTAACACTGTAATTTAGACATAATCGAATATCCTGCCTTCCTACATTAAAAGTTATCACTCACTAAGGGTCCACCAAGCAACCAAATGTGATCCAAATGTTTACTGGCAGCACCATGTTAAATCCACCCTGACTCAAGTGGTATGAGAGATTCTTAAACGACTAGGCAGGCAGGCGTTGTTAAGGATCCTACTCGCAGAGCCAAATGGCAGAACGCGATGGAATATACTTGAATGACTTGAAGGAAAATACTTGAAATACGCGGAGGAATTCTGGAAGAAGGAAGAAGGCACTTTCTGCATAGCTAAACAAAAATGTGAAATAACCCTGAAATGAATTCATAGCAACAAAGTTAATAAACTTAACTCAGGTTGATTCATAAGCAAATTAAAAGTCTTTTAAAATAAATAGGCATTCTTGAAGTCATTTCCATAATTAATTATATGCGTTTTTCGTAATCAGGGCCGGATTAAACTTCGCGTAAACCCTATGCACATTTTTTTGTAGGCCTCTGAAAAATTATTGGGCTGTATTAAACTACGATCCACAATGATCCAAAATCGATTGACTGCGCTGGCAGTAATGTGTATAGGAAGAGAAATATTAACAAATATTGAATTTGACACTATTATAAAAGATTTTACCGAATCCAAAAGTCGGAAAATTCGTTAGTTTATTAGATTACCTTATGCCATTATATCATAATATTCTAATTAGAGACCTAAACATTGTGTTGGAATGTATAAATTATTCAAGTTATTTTTTAATATAAAAAATCGATAATTTAATACAGTCAACTCCGGCTATAGTCTACTCAGATATAGTGAACTCTCGGTTATAGTGAACCTAAGTCAGTGGTCCCGTTTCAGTTACACTTCAAAGAATAGGATAAGAATATTCGGTTTTAATGAACTCTGAACCTCGCCTATAGCGAACGTAGGAAATTAATTTCCTCCTGGGAAAAAATATTTCTTCACTGCCACAAATTCCAAAAACAGGCAACTCGGAAGAAATATCGTCGGCCAAAGGTCATAATCCTAGAACCCTTCCCTGAAATGGACTTAGCGGACCCGGAATATTTCATTCAGCAATTGGTTTCATTAGCCGCTTGTGCCATGCCGCTATCGAAAGGATCTTGCAAGTTATTAGAGACGTAAAAGGTCTTCGGAAAGTGGGACGGTGTTCCAACAGTGCAAGAGGGTGCCAAAGATAGCATTACGATACTTAGCGACCAAGGACAACGCAGAATTATATAAGGAGAGAGCACGAACTCAAGAACATCCTTGAGTTGATTATGAAAAATGTGCGATGGAAACAATGGAAAATAATTGATTTTTTTATCAAATAAAGATACTGAAATTTTTAGTCGGTGCTTTTAATGTATTTTGCTGTATCTCTATGTTAATAAAATCAATCATTCTAGAGGAAAATCTATTTCATTTTGACATCATCAGGTGTGGTGGACTTCTGATATAGTGAACTAAAAATTGTAGTTCCCAGAAGTTCACCATAACTGGAGTTGACTCTATATACGTGATTTATTTACTTTTAGTTCTGAAATAAACTTTTAAAACCAGTGGCGGCTTGTAGGGTA
The DNA here is from genome assembly GCA_011170035.1 of Teleogryllus occipitalis. Lineage (NCBI taxonomy): Eukaryota > Metazoa > Arthropoda > Insecta > Orthoptera > Gryllidae > Teleogryllus > Teleogryllus occipitalis. The sequence goes on along the minus strand of BLKR01015304.1, from coordinate 60,651 downwards.
GTGTCAGTGTGCCATGACAACACCAAAAAGAAAGGAAATGAAATTTTCACCACAAATGTGTGTATAAAATATCGCTTCTTCAATATATTATTATTTATAGAAATTCATTAAGAGCGCGTAGTCATTTAATGCTCTATCAATATTCTCTTCAAACGCACAGGGCGTAATGCTATCTGTCGGCTTCCTCCTGAACCTCTGAGCCACCTACGGACTGGCACCATCTCTACCCATTTAACTCTGTATAAAGAACGCTGAATTGGTGTCTATGCGTCTCTTATGTATCAGACGGTGCCACGGAAAAGCGGCGCAGTAGTTCACGTTCTGCTCCACAGAGTGCGCCAATAGCTCTATCTTCATCGAGCAGATCTCTCGCTCACGATGACCCCGATGCCCTGATGTTTCGCTCATGGAGAGGCGGCGAACTCAGGAAGCTCTTGAGATTACTGTGGGCGCTCAGACTTTTAGGCTGAGAAGTTTTATTTGCTCTCCTTTTTTACAGTTAAATATTCATTATAAATTAATAAACACGTTCAGTGAAAAATTAAATTTTGTTGCCCATGAATTTTATTTTAGAGATAACTAAACCACCTTTAAAATATCGCATCGATGTTTAAAAACATAGGTGGTTTTTGATCGATGCTTTATTAACATCGATATTTTCATTTTCAATATCGATAATTGGGAATATCGATTTTTGTTATCAATGTCGCATTGCTAACTGGCACCACCAAACAATTTCGTACTGGCCGCCACTGTTTAAAACATTTTACCAGGAAAACCTATCTTACGCCCCTCATGTTCGTAGGTCCTAGGCACTGTGCGAAACGCTGCCTACTGTTAATCCGGCCCTGCTCATAATCTACTTCGAAAACATTCTACTTTATGAATTGTGATATTTGCAAGTCATATCATTTATACAGGTAAAAGTTTTTTCTATTTACATTATTACACAACTTCTGCATGCATTACTATATTTTATACGAGAATTTACAATACACATAATAAAATGAGGTTATCAGTTTTTGACCGCTGCAAGAAAATAGACTGATTTAAATGAATCATCAAACGTGTTTTGTTGTTGGTGTTATTAAGGTTCATTGCGAAAAAACTATTCACAAATGTATGTAGAACAGAGATAAAACATTTACTGGTTATTAAAGCAGAATTTACAGGGTATCAGCGGAACACTGTCTATCTCTTCCTTAACTGCTCCTTTCGATATTAGCTATAGAGCTAGGACAACACATTCTAAATAGCGAGATGAATAACAGCCGTTGTCTGGATAATTGGAATTCCGCACCAAACTGGAGTATATGTATCTGTCGAATAAATCGCTGCCCCTAACTCATTCGGCTAGATCTGCTTTGCTCGCGATTTCCATCTCCTTAATCGACAATTTCTCCGCCTCCACTGCAGTATACTTCTCAGATCTCTCCACGTCTCAAAGTTCCATGACATCCTAAGATAGCGCTTGTATTGTAGGGACAAATTAAATAAAATTTAAACACTTTTTCTCGAGATAAAATCTTTGGTTTAAATCGCATTTCGGGGATTAGTACAATCCCCCCTTGATTGCATCTAAAAGGATAGATCAATTCCCTTTCAGCCCCTAGTACATTAGTGGAAAATTAAATGAAATTTAGGTTTAGTGCGACGAAGTATTCGCGTTCGGAAGAAAAAACAGAAAAATCAGCATTTAAAGGTTATCAGCCGATGCTGTCTATCCTTTCCTTAACTGCCCCTGCTACATGGTACAGTAAAATCTGTCTAAATCGGAAGCTGTACAAACCGGAAACCCGTCTTAACCGGAAAATTTCTCCGACCGGTGAAGTTAAATGGTATTTTACACAGCATAAATCGGAACCTCACCAACGCGGAAACGGAATGGTTTTTCAGGTCCTGCTGGGGGAAAATCTTTATAAAACGAAATTCCTGTAAATTTAATGTAATTGGCAGAGAGACGCGAGATGTTCTTAATTAAATGAATGCATCTGCAAGTTTGTTTTAAATTTTTATCCCTGTGACACGCGATTTAGTCGTGGCATCCGGACATTGAAGGAGAGGGTCTTCAGTTGGCAGCGTAGAATTCCACCTTGGGATTGCTTGTCTCTCAAGTCATAGGCAAAAGGAGAATTCCCTCTCTCACGACTCTCTGAAGAAGAACAGGCATGGCTTCTATTCGCACATCTCCCTGCCCCACGTTCAAAATGAAAACCCCTCGACTAGATATGCAATGCTCCAAGCCATGCGAGGGTATCAGAAGGTCATAGTACTGGGATGTGACGTATTTGCGCTGAAAGAGTTAAGCAAACAGTCTGTATGCAGCCAGTAAGGTCTGTATTTTTCAACTCAGGAACGTAAGTGTTTAATATTCATTTATCGAAAATTTCTTCCACTAATACGTTATATGTTAATGTAATTTGATAATTATAATAAAGTCATGTAATTTATTCCTTTGAGAGCAGAAACGTAAATATCACAAGTGTCATAAAATAGGCAACCTTGCATAAAATAGAAACGTCCCTAAATCGGAATTTGTGTCCCAATCGATTCCGGCTTAGACCGATTTTACTGTAATTTCTCACGAAGCGCTGGCTGACAGGGTTCAGGGAAACAATTATTGCCACTGCACTACCTCTGAGCGATTAGGGTTCTGGGTTCGAGTCACAACGGCGACGGATTTCAGATATTAGCTACAGAACTAGGTCATCACATACTAAATAGCTGCGTCAAAATCAGCCGATCTCTGGAGGAAAACTCTACGGGCTGGCTGCTCAAATCGTTACTTTCCGTGGTTCCTCCAACCAACAGCTGCTGAAGGCCAGACCAGTACCCCAACAAATGAGCTCGAAGAGCGCGATTTGACCATGCTTGAACTAAAAAATAATCATTTTAGAACACGAATTTGCGGGTTCAAACTTGGATATGGGATTTTCCGAGGAAGAAAAACCCTTAGTCACGGCGAGCAGGATAAAGGCTCCCACACACCGGCGCGGTAGATCCGCAGCGGGAGCGGCGCGGAAAGTTCCGAGCTAAACGCGGTCGCGAAATTCGCGAGACCGTTCACACCTGAAAGCTAATTATGAGTCAGCGTTTGGTGACGGTTGGTAAGGTCGCTCGACCCGGAGCGGAGCGAAGACTCCCGAACACGGACGGATTTCCACGAAACGAGCTGCAGTGGAAGAAACGCGTCTGACTGCGTTACAAATTTCGCCGCGGATTAAACGCTGCCAATCCTTCGCGACGCTTGCCTGCCGCGCAGGTCTGAACGTGCTCATAAGGCAACACGTGACGCGAAACTTCCGCTGCGGCCAATCCGCGTAGACTGCGGATCTTCCGCGTCAATCTGTGGGAACCTTAAATTTTTTTTCGAGCGTTGAGAATCATATGTACTGAGGGTCACATCAAAATCATTAGTTCCGTAAGTGTACTACATGCTACATCCTGGGAGGAGATGACAAGATATTCCGTAATGTATCTCCCCAGCAGGCCACCACCTCAGATAAAACAAGCTCTAAACTTCTGAAATATGTGATCTGTGTGTATGTGTTTGAGAGAGAGGCGGGTACAAAGTTAGAAGGCGATGAACACGTGCAGTCCGTGACCCGTCCTGCTCCGGGATTCGCCTGGTCGGAGAAACCACGGAAAAAGTAGCTTTTTCTAGCCTTCTGCCAATTCTTCGTAACTAAATCATTTGCCGAAATTATGGCATGCACAATCTCCACTCTCTGCAATGTGTTTATATTCTTCAACTCAACAGCTAGTGGCTAGTATTTGATAGGTGAAACCACAGAAAAGAACTACCGTTCAGAGCAGCAGGCCGCTAGAATTCTTCTCAAAACAGCGGCTGAATTTGACTTTCCTGTCTAGCTAGTGTCAAAAATCCTCCACCGTTCGTACTCCAAATCTACTGTCTTGAGAACAATGTTGCTGCAGAAGCAGCGATGTTGTCACTGAGCAATCGCAGGCTGGGCCAATTGAACTGTGCAAAACGGTACAGTACTTTGAAATGGAGCATGTACCGTGTGTTAAGTTTTTTTTGTTCCAAAATTCCTGTAGTTGCCAGATGGTTCGTTAGCCTGTTCTAAATTGAAAGCATCCATTATTCAAACTACGTAACGTACAGTTGCCTTGCGCTCTGGTCTTTCGATCTCACCTCAAAGGATGGATTTGTTCGTTGAATCAGTTATAAGAAAAGCCGAAAAACTGCTATTGCAAAAATAATAATCATACATACTAAAGTTCTAGAGAGAACGATTTTGATGTAACTTCTAATCGGCTTTTAGTGAACGGTTTTAAAAAATGAAGTACCCCCCCCCAAAAAAGAGAAAAAATTATAAGTGGAGGTACTTAAATATTGAGTAGATTGTAGCTTTCCTTTATTAATAAGATACTACGAATAATAATTTACTTCGTTTGAAATAGCGGTTGGAATGAAAACCGGAAAACGGCGTCATGAGAAATTTGTCAAGTTTGCGGGAAAAGGAAGGTTGGTCTCACTTAGAGTACATCGTATTGCGTATTCGTTAAAAGTATTGTTTGTGGCTATCAATAATTTGTAAATAGTCAGTATACATTCTTAGAAATCATTCTTGTAATATCTACAGAAAACATCAAAGAGGTGAGGGAGTTCTGATGATGATGATGATGGTGATGATGGTGATGATGGTGATGATGATGGTGATGATGGTGATGATGATGGTGATGATGATGATTGTGATGATGATGATGATGATTGTGATGATGATGGTGATGATGAAAATGGTGATGATGATGGTGATGATGGTGGTGATGATGGTGATGATGGTGATGATGGTGATGATGGTGATGATGGTGATGATGGTGATGATGGTGATGATGGTTCGATCAGGTTTTTTGTCCAGTTTCTCTGATCCATTGAGCAAATGCTGAGATGGCCCCTTGTTTTGCTTCTGGACATAAATGTAACTTCATTATCTGTGCACGTCTTATAGAATTCAGTGGGAAATACAGTCATTCAAATATTGTCGCGGCAGGAAGTATTATTCCGAAGGACAACATGGATAAGAGCCCAAAATTTATTACTTATTTATCCTTGAAAATAGATTTTATTACATGGGAGTTTTTTTTTTTTCATTTAAAATTCAAGTAGTATATGACTTAGTGTAGGGATCACAGAATTTTGAAAATGTGCACAGAATTCACTTCACCCCATAGCACGTCATACGCAGTTTTAACTGTTTTTTTAAGTAAAAAATAAAACAAATTTATTATTATTATTATTATTATTATTATTATTATTATTATTATTATTATTATTATTATTATTATTATTATTATATTATGTCTGACACATGTCCCTTGATACAAACATTTCAGTATAGACATTAAAAATTTCAGTCATTACATAAAGGTTAAGCAGGATTTACTGTTATAGGCCAAATTAAAAACCATGTATACAAGTATAGGTGTAAAGATCTTGGTAAATATAGAACATGTGTACATTTATGGACATGCCGTTTTTTCTATCGTAACTTTTCTACAGTTCTATGCCACGTAATCGCACGGGTTCAGCTAGTTTTCTATACAATTCACATAAAATTACATGTAAAAATTTGAGATTCACCGGAAGGAACACGATAGATGGTCATCCAAACCCACAACCATCCCAGTCACCGCTCCCCGCGCTTCACCCATAAGACAAACCACGTGCGGGCCTTCCCAGCACACAGACCGCCTCCACCAACTTCCAAACATCCGAAACGCACTTGGGAACACGTTGTGCTTGGCGGTAGTTCGTCGAGCCGCCACGTGCGGCGCTGGCGGCGCGGAGGCCGGGAGGGGGAGGGTGGGGCGGAGGCTTTGATGCGGCGGTGGTAGCAAGAAGAGCCCCCTGCACTCTAACTGCAATTTAACTCTGCCGCGTCGCAACGAGTCCGCCGCAGAGGGCCTTGGGAGACGGGGGAAAGCTCTGTGTCTCTGCAGACGAAACCGCCGCCGCCGACGCTTTCGGCAAGATCCGCTTTGCTCGCGATTTCCGTCTCCTTTCTGGAAGGTTCCTTCACCTCCACTGCAGTGTACTGCTCAGATCTCCCCACGTCTGGAAGTTCCGTGATATTCTAAATGTCGCTTAAAATATGTGTGTGTGTGTTTGTGTGTGTTTGTGTGTGTGTGTGTGTGTTAATTAAATTAAAGCTTTTTTATATGGCGATGAAATCAATAGTTTTTGTTGTATGTCAGACATTACTATTTTTCCTTATTAATATATCCGAGCAAATCTGATCTGCAGTTCGTTTACCGTTGCAAATAGTTTTTCTATAACTTGGAATCGAAAATGTCTAGTTTATCAAATGTTGCTAATCCCACGTTTTTTAAATATTTTTATTATTATTGTTATTATTATTATTACTATTATTATTGTTACTGTTGTTGTTTTAACTTTCACTCATCTTTCAACCATTTATCTTTAAAATATTGCGATGCGATTCTAGTGCTCAAGAAAACGTGCGCAGATAATCTTCCCCATACGTCACATACACTTCTTACTAATAAATCAAATCATATCAAAATTGATCAATTCAATTTGTGGATCAGAGAACATTGAATCAGTCAATAACAAAATAAGAATGACTTCGACTTTTAAAATATGAAAGTAAATGATATTAAAATATGATTTATTAAAAATTATGCATTTAAATATTCATGTCAATTGCAACCCGCAACACACGGTCGATTTTTTTTATTTGTATGGTTAAATGACTTAAATAAAGCGTTTCAGAGCCTTAAAAATTAAAACTTTGAGGCCAAAGGCCTCAAAGAAACGTTCATCACACCATAATCTATAGGATGGCATCTTTTGAACATTCTGTTACATTTTTGTTTCTTCGGCACTTCTTCATTCTACCCCACCTGTTCAGATCCTATAGAATCGGCAATTGAATGTGAAATTAAATTAATTACTTGATATTCTACGCGATTGAATAACATGGATGTACTTCTGTACTCGCTAATAACATTAAATAAGAATAGTTTGAATTGACAACGGTGTATTGTATTGTTATCAATAGGGGCTAATTTGAATGAAATGTCATAATGTTTCTTTTCATTTCAGAACAAATGACTTTTAATATAGACATTCATTTTATGTTATAACAAAAGTAAATGACCCATTTTATAGGTATTTTTTGCATTTTTCTTCGATTTCTACTAATAAGTCATTTTGTAAATTTTTCGTCATTTTCAAAGCATTTTTCCTCGGATTTCACCGATTTTAATATCATTTTGATGGTACTTGATTCAAATAATATTTACGGGATGCAACACATGTTTTTCACAGAATTCCTCAGTATCCCACTCGATTTCTTCTCTCAGAAATTGTAATGTCAACCGTTGTAGGAATGTAATATAAGGCTATCAGCACCATTGTCGGTTTGACGGATTTCACTATAAAGAAAGAGATTTCCTGCTCCAGTCCAAACCAAAAGTTTGCAAGCCGTGTTTGCTTGAACGAAAGGAAGAAGCATTGTCTACATCAGTAGCATATCCAATAACTTGAGTTGTTCATCTGAACTGGTTTTGATCAAATGTTTTACGTCTTTTTTCTTTGCTTTTAGGGCATTTTTGAAACATTTTAAGAACATTTTATTGATCATTTTTGGTGATGTTTTAGGTCATCAAATTCCGCCTCCTAGTAAACAATTACAAGGAGATATATAGAACAAGTGACGGAGGATAACAGGGTCTTGAACCGAAAGGTATGTTACAGGCTTAAAAAAGAAATGGAAAAATGGGAAAGCGGGCGGGGTTTAACATGCGAGAGTTCTCGCACGAGTATGCTATCTCCTATTAAGTACATTTAACGAAACAGATCAATTTACTTCGCAGGTCGGAGAAAATTAAATTGCAAATTTAAAAAACGAGAATGTTTTGTGATGGATCCCTCCTTTTCTCGCATTTGTTATGTGGATTTCCGCAACAAATAGGAGTATCTCTGAGTATTGATTAAACCGCTGCCATTAATGCTTTTGGTTAGATCCGTTTCCTCGCGATTTCCGTCTCAAATCTCGGCGGTTTCCCCGCCTTCACCGCAGTGTACTACTCAGATCTCCCCACGTCTCGGAGTTCCGTGACATTCTAAGATGGCGCTTATAATTTTGGTGAACATTTAAATAAAATTTAGTTTTTTATGGAGAGAAAATCTAAACATTTTACTGCATTGCACACATTGGTATTACCTTTATTATACACCTCTAACCGAACAGATCAATACGCATCGTAGATCAGAGAATTTTAATCAGAGATTAACAAAACAAAAACGTCTTATAATGACTCCCTTTTCTCGCGTTTGTTATCTGAAATTCCGTTACAAACAGAAGTATCTGTCTCTGCTTCTGCCACCGGCGCATTCCACAAGATCTGCTTTGCTTGCGATATCTGCCTCCTTTCTCGAAGGTTTCTCTGCCTCCACAACAGTGTACGTCTTAGATCTCACCGCGTGTCAAAGTTTTGTGACATTCTAAGATGTTACTTAAAATGTGGTGGAACATTTATTAAAGCAGTTTTGTTATGGAGGTATAAAATCTACACGTCTTGTTGCATTGCGGGAATTGGCCGTATTAAATATATCTAACAGAACAGATAAATACACATCGTAGATCAGAAAAAGTCACAGATTATCAAAACGATAACGTCTTGTAATGTAATTGTCCGATCCTTTTCTAGCTTTTTTTACGTGGAATTCCGCAACAGACAGGTGTATAAGTTTGTCCATTAAATCGCTGCTTTCGGCAAGATCCACTCGATCGCGATTTCTGTCTCCATTCTCCAAGGATTCTACGCCTCCATCACAGTGAACTACTCAGATCTCCCCACGTCTCGAAGTTCCGTGACATTCCAAGATGGCGCTTAAAATTAGTGAGAAAATTAAATAAAATATATGATTTTATGGCGTGATAAAATTATGGTTTTTGTCGTATTTTGGGCATTGATATTGTCCATAATTACATGCATCTATCAGAAGGGATCAAATTACTTCGCAGATCAGTTCAATCTGACGTTAACAACAGAAGAATAGTTTTATGATGATTCCCTTCTTTTCTCCCGTACGTTGCCTGAAAATCTTCACAAACAGGAGTCTCTCTGTCTTTGCCGATTAAACTGTGCCACAGATGCATTTGGCAAGATCAACTTTACTCGCTATTTCCGTCTCTTTTCTCGGCGGTTTCTCTGTCTCCACAGCAGTGGCCTCCTTAGATCTCTCGCTAAAGTTCCGTGACATTCTAAGATGCTGCATAAAATGTGGGGAAAAGTTAAATAAAATCTGGGTTTGTATGGCGAGTTAAAATCTATGTTTTTCCTTGTATTTCGGGCATTGTTATTATTCCTTATTAAATCCATCCAACAAACAGATCAATTCACTTTTTGTTCACAGGAAATTCAAACTGAGATGAACAAAACAATCGTTTTTTGGTGATTCCTTCTTTTTCTTTTGTTTGTTAAGCGGATTTTCACATCAAAGAAGAGTCTCTCTATGTGCCGACAGCTTTCGTGTGGTCTTAATAATTTGAGGGAAAATAAATACGTTTTTATGCCGACATAAAAATCTACATTATTTAAAACATTTCAAGCATTGGTATTACTTCTTATTAAATTATCTATCAGAACAGATAAATTAACTTTTCTGCCACTTATACTTCGTGGGAAAATTAAATAAAATGTAGGTTTAGAATAGCAAGGCATTCGTATTTCGAACATTGGTGTCACCCCTTATATAAAGATTGTATATGGACCAATCAATACACTTAGCAAATGAGACAGTGCATTTACAAAACAAAATTCATTTTATGATAATTTCCTTATTTTCTCCCAGCTCTATTGCCTATCCTGCAGAACAGTCTCCCCAAGTGCGATTATTTCAATCGTACATTGTATTATCATTGGAAAACAATTATTTTACTATCAATCATTTACTATCAATCATTCCTTTTGTATATTGCCAAAGAGAAGTTTTGTGTTTTAAAGAAATACCAATACTTTTGTCAAGATCCGCATTACTCGCGATTGCACGTGGAAAGTAATACCACATCCTTCCGGGACACCACATACACTGCAGTTACGGGATTAATCAACTAAATTAGTTGGCTCGTCCGGAATACATACTCACTTATTCACTCATGACCATGTGCGTATGTTTAATTTCTTTATTTTTTTTTACAGAAATATTCTTCTGCCTATCCAGGATTAGGCACGTTTACCTATTTCAGCTTCAGCTTCAGCTTCAGCTTGCCCTCGACCGACCAGCATATACTTCTCTTTCAGAAGATATGTAATTCGGGATTCTCTTGGAGATTCATCCTGGCTTTATACGCATTACCTACCATGCACATTACCTACCATCACTTACACATGTCCTTACCATCTTCTTTCGTAATCGGTTGCAATTTATGTTATTTGTTGCACCTACAATTGTTGCATAATGTTGTCATCCCTAATGTGTTCAAATAGATTACAATGTTTTACAGATAGAAGAAATGCCAACAATGTTTACATAAGTTAAAGCCCAAATTTCTCTTACATATTGTCGAAACAGATTCCACAGTAAATTCAGTGGTGGTTTCTTAATATAAATTCAGAAATATCAAACAGCTTGGAGACCTCTAACTTACAGAATGGGGGGATTAGAAGTGTAGAAGGAGCTAAACTGTAAAAGATTTAAAATTGAACTGTTAATGTTCATTAAGGATGGAAAAATGATGAACTTTGAAAGGTTTTAAAATTTCTAAATTTTTAAAAATGTTCATTCTTTTGCTTTTGTTTGCTTGGCAAAGGATTTTGAAGTTATCTTTGGGGTCAAAAGAGTGGTTAAATTTAAAAAAATATATTAGCAAAGGTAGAAGTATACAAGTTTTCTAATTCTATAGTTTTCAAGAAGTTTCCGTGGATGATGCGAGTCTTCGCGCAATTTCTTCCGAAAATGTAACGGAAGCCGATAATTCGATTTGTGATATCAAAGTAGTATCGACCCTCGGTCGAAAATATTAATACCAAGTTTTTCATGTTAAAACAGTTTCAATTATATTACATTCAGTTTCATTTTTAGAGAAAAATGAAACATTGTAGTCGTAAAAATCAATAATATTACTAAACAGTGAACAGTAAAATGGAGAAACCATGTATTAAAGATGTCTGAAGAAATAATAAACAGACTGACTCTGAATTATAATACAAAAGAAGAAACTTGGGAATCCCTCTAAGAAGATGGAGTGAACAATCCTAGAATTCGGAATGGAGTTAAACGTCTAATCACTGCAGATGATGAGGATGATGAAAATATACTTCATACTTTAAATATAATTGGTCGTTATCCTGAAATTTTCTTTATTTAAGTCAACGCCCAATATTTTCATCTGAAATTCGTTTATTAGTTCTGGATAACACACTCAAGACTGCCGATAAAACGAAACAAATCGAATAAAACCTCCGAGTTTGGTTTTCTTGTGTTCGCGAGTGAACCACCGTTGTTTGTACAACTACTTCCTTCCATTCACCGTAATTGTCCTTCTATGCCGCCATGCAGACACAAGATTAACGCAGGACTTCGAAGTTCCCGACCGCCCAACTTCTCTAAGAGTAAGGAACTTCAACTTGGGGGATATGCAACTCCTTCCAGCAGTCCTGCGAGATGCCACGTGACGAAAACGTCACGTGATGGCGTGGGGATCTCGCGTGGGTATCGATTATTTCCGAAGTCGAGCACAGAATCAAAGATTTTTATACAAAGGAAATTAAATGTAAAGTATTGAATGGACGTATGATGGAGGTAATCTGACCACAATGTGTGAGTAACTAGTGTATTTAACACATTATACACTAAAAAACTCTAACTAAACTAGTTTCGGGGAACTTTTCCCAGATTCAATGGTATAAGCAACACCTTAATATGTACAACGTATCAAAAACATTCATAAATGTAAAATTAATATAATGTATTAACAAGTTAATTATTAATTCAAAAATAATAATTATTAATAATAATTAAATTCATTGATAATAATTCATTTCAATAATCCACGAAGATATTAAATGCAAAGTTTAAATTATAATTTAGAATAAACTTTTTACACTGTTGTGTAAACTACATCCAATACTTACATTTGTATTTCATTCAAGAGTTCTGGATAATACTACAAATAATACACTTCAACCTACGTGTGACCTCCATCTGGGTCAGATTTTCGTTCAGTTTCCCTGAGCCATTGAGCAAATACTGTGATGTCCCCTTATTTTGCCTCTGGACATAAATGTAGCTTCAGTATAGGCACGTTTTGTTGAGCTCTCCTTCTGTATATAATGGTAGAACCAGAGCTGGAGGGATTTAATATATAGTTAGCAATGCAGAAAAATCAAATCTGCACCTCGCTTACCGATAGAAATAAGTTTTCTATAACTCAGAAACGAAAATATAAAATGTTGTTCATCTTGCGGTTTAAAAACAAATATTGTCATTTATTTGGTTTGTTTTATTTTTTTAACTTTTATTCATCTTTCAACTATTTATAATTAAAATGACGGGAGGAAGGATTTCAAGAAAACTTGCGCAGATGATCTTCTAGTCCATACATCACATAAAATTATACTGCTTATTGACCAAATAAATCAAATTTAAAACTAAAACTACTATCATGCCTGAGGGTAAAACGAAACGAATCAAATAAGAAAATTAAGTTTTAATTGATAGGATTGGCGTGTGAACTCTTTGTTTGTACAACAAACATTCCAAATATGCTTCCGAGATTATTTTCCAGTATACTTCCTTAAACATGAAAAAAAATGCAAAAAGTAAACAAAGAAATATTGATATTTTGAACTCAATGAAATCAGATCTTCACAATTAAATCTTTAAATAAAGTCATATTCAATTTTTTGAAAATATCGGTGGCTTTGCGTAACTTCTACTTTCCTAATTATCTTCGAAGTTGCAAATTCGAATTTCCTGAGCTTTATTTTTCGTAAAGAATTTTGACTAATTATCAAGCCGCAATATGACAATGGTAACACCGCGACACGGCAGTTTAATATTCAAAGAAATACTTCCCATTGAGCGAGAATCTTTCTAGCTGTATTGAATGCAGTTTTGGACAGCCAAATTTCCGTCGATTTATTATCTTTAAAAAAGTAGTTTTCGCATCTCGTGTACTACGGCTGATAATGAGTTTTAATAGTGAAGACTGAAGTGTTTTAATACAGACAGAAATTGCGCGATTATAATATTTAGTAATCGCGACTAATGCGAAAAAGGAAGTGTTGATGTAGCGGCATTAGTCTTTTCATGAATAGCAATATAACATGCATGCATTTCCCACATATTCCATTACGTTCCTATATATACGTATCTAACCTGCCGGCAGTAATGAATCAACACCCTAACGACTAAAGGACAGGTCTTCCAAGCAACACGAGTCCAAATAGACTGTCACGACCCCTTCCGAGCCAGGTACAAACCACGGTTTTGTTCGCGCACAAGTACTCAGCCCCAACACACGCAAGTACAGACGGAGAGAGAGTGGGTGGTTAGTCGGGTCAGGGAAGGGGGAGGGGGAGGGGGGGGGGGGTATGGGAGGGAGGGAACAGGGGGCGTGGCAGCGATTCCCAACTGTTTTTGCACCCCACCCCATCCATCACACAGGGCCCCCTGCAAAACAGTCTGGGAGCACGCCGGCTGTTGCCGACGGGCTTTTCCTCCCAGTGTACTCTCCAGGTAGAAGCTGCCTGCCGTTTGCGTTTTGGTTCGCGTGCGCCCTGCACGCACACGCCGAAGGATTTACTTGCGTGGTACGCAGACACACGCGCGAAGCGGTGTGTTTACGCAGTGTGAAGGGAGAAGGCCGCGAAAGAGAGGTTTTCAGCGGGAAGGAGCAGCTGTTTAGGGTTTGTGATGGAAGAGAACGGTGCGAAGTTTTGGGTTTCGAGGAATCGGAGACTTTGCCTTTGTTGTGATTTACTTGATTTCTGTGCTGTTGCTTTTTCGGTCGACCATCACGGGTGAAGTTAGGCAGACATATTTGTTTTAGAAGGAATTAGGTAGACATCAGGTAGAAATACGAATCAAAAATTAACAGGCGTAATAAGAAAAACAGGTGAAAAGAGGTAGAGGATAAAGAGGATAAAGAAAACTGGTGAAAATCATTGAATTAATAAAACATTTTTGAAAAAGATTTTTATGTTCGACTAAGGAATATTTCGCAGAAGCCAAAACAAAAACTCAAAGTACATTAGTTTTGAAGAACTCTTTTATTGCCAGCGATTTTGTGAACGTGACTTTCACAGCCATTTGTTCAATTTATCGCTTCCCAAACATTCTTAAGAATTAATGTACAGCTTTAGTTGATTCATTGATTGATTTTTTCGTGTTTCCGACGCGTCAACTGCTTTGGTCATTTGTCCCGTTAGTGTAGTGCATGTTTTTTCTCGGGAGATGGCGGTGATCTTCCCCCGCTGGATGGCGAGATCCGGCGCCGACCTACCGTCGGTTAGTAGGGTTTGCCTCTAACCAGGACTCTCCCACCAGCGGGTCACCACCCCAGCCGGGACAAGCTCTAAGCTCCCGACCGTCTCCCGGAATATGTGGTAGTGTAGTGCATGTTAGTGTAAGTGTGTGTGTAAGGGGAGAGGATAGGACAAGGAAGAGGAAGGACAGATTGCGCGCGGTCCGTGGCCCGTTTGGTACGCTACTGCTCCGGCATTCGCCTGGTGTTGATCGGAAAAACTACGGAAAACTACCGATCAGAGCAGCCTGCTGCTAGAATTCTCCTCCAGACAGCGACTGAATTCGACCTAGCTGAAAACCTAGTGTCGAAAATCCTGCCGCCGTCATACAGCTTTAGTCGCGAGTTGTTGTGATGAGTTACGTTGTCATGAAATGAAACGGAAGTAGGCCGTTGTTTATGTAAGGAGAGACATGATTGATTATTTAGAGTTCGAGCGCGTCAATTGCTCTGGTCATTACACCCATAAGTGTAGTGCATGTTTTTGTCTCTGGAGGTGGCTGTGATCTTCCCCAAATGGATGGCGAGATCCATCGTAGACCAGTCTGTCGCTCGCAGTGTTAACTCAACTAGGTATCTCCCACAAAGCGGCGCACTACCCATATGGGACAAGCTCTAAGTTCTTGACTGGTCTCTCTAGTATGTGAAGTAGAGATGGGATTAACAGCTTTTCTTCAATAACTGTTATCACAATAACAGTTGACTCGTAATAGCTGTTATTAATAATAGTTGAAAAATAACAAGTCCCTGATCAGCAACCTAACATGGCCGACTGCTAAGAGTTAAAGCAGTTATCGTCTAGGAAATATTCTTTGATTTCACATAAACAACAGTGAGACAGAAGTAAGTTAACAAATATATTGGATATAATTTAAAGGACAAACTTCGTATTGTATTGTATTCAATAAAATATAAAAATAGTGTGGCACATGGTGTGTAATAATGACGAATTATGTATTAATGAATCTATAATTTGGACACTTGCTAATCACGATAGAGCAGCTGCAGTGAAGCTGTTATCGTACAAATTCGTTGCCAGAAAAGCTTGTAGTAGAATGGATTTGGCCCAGTAGATTGCAGTTCTATGAATTTCAACCGATAACAACCAATAGCAGGATAAACGAAATAACTGTTATTTTGCGTAACAGTTACAAAACTTTAACTGTTAAGAAATAACAGTTAAGCGGTTAAGGGCACATCCGTAACGAGTAGTGGATATAAGTGTAAGGTGTGTCGGATCGCGCGCGGTCCGAAGCCCGCTTGTGAGGGTACTGCTCCGGCATTCGCCTGGTACTGACGAGGGAAAACACGAAAACATACCGATCAGCTGCCGGTCTCTAGAATTCTCCTCTAGACAGCGGCTGACGTTGGCCCATCAGTCTAGCTAGCGTCAAAATGCTCCCGTCAGAACTGGAATCTTAGGAACTTCCAAGACAGAGGTACTGCTGTGACATCAGTTGTTTCAACAGACAACTCAGCCAGTAAGAAACGTATACGTTTCATAAGAATAGTGTGCAATATTAATTAAATTAATATATTAAACATCATAAGTGACAAAGAAAATACATTTTTAAACCATTGTGTTTAAAACAAAGTAATTATAG
Source organism: Teleogryllus occipitalis (assembly GCA_011170035.1). Lineage (NCBI taxonomy): Eukaryota > Metazoa > Arthropoda > Insecta > Orthoptera > Gryllidae > Teleogryllus > Teleogryllus occipitalis. The sequence goes on along the minus strand of BLKR01015304.1, from coordinate 44,525 downwards.
CAGATATCTGTGATATCAAGAATTGGGATTTGATCTTTGGAATGTTTTGTCTGTTCTTTACATATTAATACAAGCTACACTGCCTAACTTCTGTAGAGACTAAATCTTCTCGTTTTTAAATCACAAAACTATGGGTCAATTTTTAAAGCATTAATTTGCTACTTTAAAAAAATTTTCAATAATTAATGAAATTGAATTTTATACTTTCTAGATTGTTAATTTACTAGAAATGTATCCTACGGATTTTCCGAGTGATGTTTTCTTGCTTACATTTTCGATATTAGCGTGGAGTTAATAGCCAATGTATTACCGTCTGTGGACAGGACTCACAATGATTTAGGCTTCGACTGTTGTTTCAGTTGATTAGCGATCGAAACACGCAACATGCTAAACTTCGAACGCCGAATTATACCGGAACTAATACGCAGGAGTCAATTTAGCCCCTTTGACTTCCCGTTTCTATGGGATTCGAAATTCCATGCTTCACGGATGGGTCACGCGATTGTGGGTGCTTGCAGAAAATGCAGTGTATCAGTCACGAAATGTTCGAAATTGAGGTTTTCCGTAGGGAGCGCTCTCGGATTGGCGAGTTTTACGCACGAGTGAGTTTTTGACGATTCGGCAGTTTGGTCACGCATGGAAGGGTTTTTCCTCCACTACTTATGAATGTGGACGCTGTAGAGTAGCCTTGGACATCATATTGAAAGAGAACGTATTACGCTAGTGAGCCGACTTATGTTCTGCCTATTAGCTATCTATATGTTTTAAACGGTTCTCGTTTAGAAAGGCTTTTGAGCTTATGCAACCAAATGTAATTTGTGCTTTAAAAGAAAGTTAGTGGCTTTAAGATCAGATACCGCTATTATTAACCTTTTTAATTGTAATAAAAACCTAAAATTAATAGAACATGGACGTTTATCTGTAGTCGTTTGTTTATCACTTTGTTTCGTTGTGCCAAGAACTTCAAGAGGACTTGGTCACAGAATAGATACTACTCAGAAAGGGAAGTACAGGGCGGCTCCTTTGATCTTCAGTGAGACACCACGTAGCGCGGATCGCCATCTTGAAACTGCAAAGGAACCGCAAGAGTCAGCTTAAAAGCCGATTTTCACAAAAAAGTCTGCAAATTTTTTCTTCTAACTTTTTCAACGGGTAGGGCTAATTGTATTGCTTATTATGACAATAAAATTAATTTTGGTGTATTATTTGTTGTTTTGTTTTAAAAAATTACACAAATGTTTTTTTAAATATCTCTCACGCCGTTAATACACACATTTCCAGCAATTTGTAAACACTGTGGGATTTGTGATTTAGAGTGCTTTAAATTACTTCAAATGAAGTTTTCCGAAAACTAAAATTTTCTGTGAAAAAGAGTTCCAATTTTGCACTTGCGCTTAAATGATATTTTTTTTAAAAACGACTCCAAATTCTTTTAATGAAAAATGGTATTGAGGACGAGGTTTTGCACTTGATGTTTTAGTATTCTTAAAGTAATATTTCGGTTCTACTCTTAGGAAACCGAAGAATTGAGAAAATTTCAAAAAAAATATTCTTTGGGCGGAGGTAGATAACACCTAGAGTATGTGGCAAGTCCGATAAACTAGCCCAGACGAAAGAAAATAGAAAATTAATACGAGAAAGTCTTTCTGTAGCACTACTAGTTATGTTGTTTAATTATTTACTTTTTTATCTCTATTTTTATGCATATTTGCCTTTATGTGATATTAATATTTGTCTATTCGAAGCAAATGTCCCCTCGGGTTACGTATGTTTTAACTATTTATATACACACACCAAATAAAATGAGTAAAACGTAAATAAAAGGCACCTTCACCACCGTTCACCACACAACAAATGGCGGTTCGTACAGTTGTTTACACAGTTTCAATATGGCGACCATGCGCATCATATCGGCGCATGGATTGTGGGTAGCTTTCCTTTCTGTGTAGTACTTATTCTGAGACTTGGTCTAGCGTGGGCAATGGTGTGCCAGTATGAAGTTATACAGAGCCAAATTAAGACAGAGGTTTATTAACTTCGAAGATTCAGTTCGTTTAAATTTATAAATTGGTGAGTTTATTTAAATGCTTTGCCAAGTAATTGTTTGAAAAATGTGTCCCTTTACAGACAAAAACAGTAATTATAATTATGTGTGGTGCATTACGTTTTTAAATTAAGATAACTGGTTTCTCTGCTTCAGTGCACTACAACATACATATTCAGAAACAGTTAAATAATATAAACGTTCCAATTACTTGTCAGAAACTTGTTTAAAATCGATGTTATAAGTGAATAGTGGTTGAATTTTACAACACTCTACATCATTTAATTAGCCGAAGAGAATAAGTACTGAACGACATAAATCAATATTTTGGAAGTATTTAGATTTTCCGTACTGTGAATACGCTGTACTGTTGAAACTGCTCTACAGAACTTCCTTGTGTGTAATGACAACGCAAGGGTTTGGCTAAAATGTTTTATTAATCAGAAGCGAAGAAACGTAAAAACTATAAACAAAGCTCATAAGCAGCCTGCAATATTTGACGATGTCCGGGAATGCATTCATCAGTTTATTTTATTTAAATTAAGGAATCGAAAAGTAAAAGCTATCATTTCATAGGTTCAAAAAATGTGTTTATATTAACGTTTCAGAAGAGTTTGGCAAATAAGTTGTTGAAAGTGGGTCTGGATAACTTCGGTCAATACGAAAGTCATTACGAAAACTGATAACTAGAGCCCGGAAGTTCAGGCATTTATTTTACATGAAAAAGGCAGGCTAAATGGCATTTATTGTTACTAAAATAGGCATTCAAAAAGGCACTTATTGTTGCTGAAGCATGGGTGCTACAAGGTATGTAAACAATGAAAACTCACATGTAAAGGGATTTGTAAAAATGTAATAATTAAAATTATTTAAACTCTTCAATTTACATGACCATTTCAATGTAAGAAAACAATATTTTCTTTGTAATCTTGATTCCACTTGACCACGTAGTATGGCTACGAATTTCTTTTTCTCGCCACACTGTCCCTTCAAAATGTTCTTGTGAACTGCCTTTTGAATATTGAAATGCCGTCAGTGAAAACGAAATTTTATTTTTGTTCTTCGCACTTGTGTTATCGCCACCACTGAAAAGGAGCTGTCCGTAAAAAGATGAGTGGTCATGCTCAAAAGTACAATGGGATAGCTCGTGATCGAACAAATCCTGAAGGATTCAATGAAAAAAATCAAAAATATTAATATCTTTCTTTTTCATTCAAATTTTTATCACATTGTCTGCTTTCACAGAAAGACAAAACACTACCATGCCATCGAGTTGTCTAGGCTTGCAAGTATATATATCCAAAATGATCGCGATCGGTGCCAGGAGAAAAAATAAGGAAAATAATGAGGAAAAAGGCAAAAATTGCAAAAATAGACATCAGAAGTTAAAATGGGTAGAAAAAGGCAAAAAATAAGGTACAGTGAAAAAATAGGCATAGACGTTAAAATAGGCAAAAAAGGCTAAATAAAAATCTTCTAAAACAACCCTAGAAGTACAATTAAGTGATCCCTATTGTTAAAAGTCATAAAATAGTAATAAAAAAGGCATTTTGCCAAACTTCCGAACTCTACTGATAACAAATTTGAGAAAATTATTCATTAAAATATGGAAAAACAGTATATTACTCTATCAATAGGAAAATATTCCCAATTGTTATGTAAGTCAATTCTGAACCATACGTATCCAGTCTATTCTGTATTGTTTTAACAAGTAGATGCGACACACTCTAACCATTAAATAGATCCAAGTAAATTGTACCTCACATATTAAATTATCCACATTTTGATACCTATTATATTTACCGGTTTGTCAACTGCGAAATACTTAAACACACAAACAAATATCGGTGGTTAAAATAATAACGATAATGTCAAACGAACAGCATCGAAGTTGTAAACACAATTCCAAACAATTCCAGGAATAAAATTATATCTTATCAAAAGCGTCGATTGGAAAAACAACAGAGCATCTCCCATCACAATGCGCATCATTCAACTGTTTCCAACGCCCCCGCAACTCCGATTTCCGCCACAAACACACTTTTCTCCCCTTCCCCTAAAGCCTTCGGTACGAAATACGTACCGCCACAGCGATCACCGACGTTCTGCGGCGGACCAAAACGAAGGCAAATCCGCGAAAAATAAAGCGCGACGCCTTTCCGGACGCACAGCCGCCCACCGGAAAAACCTCCGCGGGTGGCACCGTCCCTCTCCACTGCGACGCATCCCCTCCGCTGGCCCTTCCGCTCCGCTCTCCTGCCCGCCCACCTCTTTCTTGGCCATCTACCCGTGCCCGTCTCTTTTCTAACCATTTCCCTATGCCCATTTCCTCACCGCCCGTTACTGCTCGGACCATAACCTCCCTGCTCGTCTCCTCTCCCGCGAATCCTCTCTGCCTGTCTCTTTCCGACCCATCTCCTACCTCCCATCTTTGTCCTGCCATCCCATCTGCTTGTTGTGTCTTTGCCCATCTCTTGTCCGCTCACTTCCCCTCTGCCCGTCTCTTCCCCGCCCTTTACTTCTCAGCCGATATTCTCCTTGCCCGTCTCCTCTCCCCCGACTCCTCTCTGCCTACCTCTTTCCGACCCATCGCCTCCCTCCCACCTTTGTCCTGCCATATCCTGCCTGCTTGTTGTCTCTTTGCCCATATCCTGTCCGCTCACGCCTCCTCTGCCCATCTCATATCGCTCATTTCTTTCCTGTTCATCTCCTCTCCACCCATATCCTCTCTACCCTTCTCTTTCCTGCCTGTTCCTCCACCCATCTCCTCTTTGCCTGGCTGTTTCCTGCCCATCTCATTCCTGTTCATCTTCAATCTGCGTATCTCTTTCCTGCCTCTCTCTCCACCTATCTCTTTCCTGCCCATCTCTTCCCTGCCCATCCCTTTGCTGCCCATCTCCTTGCTGCCCATCTCCTTCCTGCCCATCTCTTTCCTGATCATCACTTTCCTGATCATCACTTTCCTGCCCATCTCTTTCCTGTCCATCTCCTTCCTGTCCATCTCGTTCCTGCCATCTCTTTCCTGCCCATCTCATTCCTGCCCATCTCTTTCCACCCCATCTCTTTCCTAATAATCACTTTTCTGCCCATCTCTTTCTTGCCTATTTTCTGCCCATCTTCTTCCTGCCCGTCGTCTCCTCTCATCCTGTCTCCTCTCCGCCTATATCCTCCTCGCCCATCTCTCCTCCGATTGCTTCTCCACCCATATCCACTCCACTCACCTCTTTCAGCTTTTTCTTCCCTCTCCCCTCACTTATCTCTTCCCCTTAATTCCTTTCCCTCACCTCCCCACCACTAACATTCCGTTTCCCGCCCCTCCCTTGTCGCCACTCCGTCCCTTTCCTCTTCCTCCTCCTCGCCCCACTCCGCTCCCCCGATCCTCTTTCTCCATTTCCCCGCTGCCTCGTCCATCTCCGGACTCCATCCGCCCCCTCCTCGCCAATTCGGCCAGCTGCACCGGAACTCGGCGCCACGAAAAGCAATCCAGCGCAACACGCTTTATATATTAATACCTTAATTCCGGGCTAATGGGTGCGGATAGAGAAAGAAATAATGGCGCTTTTTTTTGCGCCTCGCTGCACAGGGGGCAGCGGAGCGACCAAAAATTTTAACGCTTTATCTGTCTCTTCTGTTCGGACGCGTCCGGTTGGTGATTGATTTTTTGTTTCCGGGCGCGTCAACTGCTTTGGTCATTAGTCCCGTTAGTGTAGTGCATGTTTTTTCTCGGGAGATGGCGGTGATCTTCCCCGCTGGATGGCGAGATCCGGCGCCGACCTACCGTCGGCTAGTGGGGTTTCCCCTAACCAGGACTCTCCCACCAGCGGGGCACCGCCCCAGCCGGGACAAGCTCTAAGCCTGACCGGTCTCCCGGAATATGTGGTAGTGTAGTGCATGTTAGTGTAAGTGTGTGTGTAAGGGGAGAGGATAGGACAAGGAAGAGGAAGGACAGATCGCGCGCGGTCCGTGGCCCGTTTGGTAGGGTACTGCTCCGGCATTCGCCTGGTGTTGATCGGAGAAACCACGGAAAACTACCGATCAGAGCAGCCGGCCGCTAGAATTCTCCTCCAGACAGCGACTGAATTCGACCTAGCTGAAAAGCTAGTGTCGAAAATCCTGCCGCCGTCAGGACTCGAACCTAGGACCTCCCGGTCAGAGGCGCTGCAGTGATCAGTTGATGCACTGAGCTATCGCTCCCGGTTGGGCAGTGGCAACTCCAGAGACAATTTGAGGTGGCACAATTCTTTGAAATACGCAAGCCAGAAGCAAGCAAACAGTGAATACAGTGTATAAATATAATGTTTTAATAGGTCATGGCGGAAGAAATATTGTTCCATTACAGAATTGGTTTTGTTCGGTACTGCACCACGCACGTAATTCGAGAAATGTATTTAGAGACGGAGTTCAAAAACTCGTCACTAGGTAGCTCTGGACATCCTGCAAGTACCCAAGTCACCGAGCCTGGCTGTGGCCGCAGACAGCTGCCATTTGCAACTTCCATGTTGCAATTTACAATTCCACAGCGTTGAGCTTATGGCAACACTAAATTCGCCAATTGTAATAGGACACAGGTCTCAAACATCCTGAAACAATAAAGAAAGGAAAACATGAGACATGAAATGCCGGACTTTTTAAATTCTGAAATCGGAGAAAAGTGGCAGACAACTACATTAACATGAAATAGTATACAAAAGGAGCTGACCTGATGGCTGAGGTGGCTAAGAGCGAGTACCGACTCAGCGCTTCGGTCCTAAGGGTCTGCGGGTTCGAGTCCCGCCTTGGGCATGGCTGTTGACTTTGTCCCTTGACTTTGTGTGTGTGTGTGTGTGTGTGTGTGTGTGTGTGTGTGTGTGTGTGTGTGTGTGTGTGTGTGTTGTCGCGGAGGGTTCGCGTTCTGCTGACCCCAGATCAGAGGAGCCCGCAAGTGTTTGTCTAGTGTATGGCTGAATATGCGTCCTCGGGACGTAAAGGGCAACCGGCTGTCGGCTGGATAAAAGCCCTAGGGGAGTATACAAAAGGAAAGGAAAGATGGGTGCGTATTATATGGAAGGGCAGTGCCCCTTCAACCTCCCTGCCCCAGCCGCTGCTGATGTGTTGTGTCTCTATAGCCCCTCCATTTCCGACAATTTGTGATATGCAAAATGGCAGAACTTATGTGTGGAACACATGGAATGGGAAATCTTCTTGTAACCAATTGAAAAATTGTAGCATTATCGATTTTTCTTGAAAAGCACCCTGCGACATCTGGTCATCACCCTGCTACAACTTGCCATTCCTTGAACTAAAAGTTGGCGCCATACTGCACGTGTGTGGAATATTGTGGTATCCTCATCTGAAACATGTTTAGTTCACTTACTTGGATAATTGTGTACAATTATTACCTACAATTTATATCTTTCACTTCTCGCAAACTATTACGGAGTATAGTGAAGGTGTTGTAATGCTGCTGCAAAAAAGATTTTTTGACAGAAAACGCGTATTGCGAAGCCCTGATAGAGGATTAGAGGCGAAAGGCTATGGAGGATTGGTGAAATTAGAGGCATGGGAAAAATATATATTTTATGAGTGAAGTAGACAAAGTTTTTATATGGGCTTTTACAGAACGTCTTTTTTCTCACCAAATCGATTTTTTATGAATACGCTTAAGGCTAATGTCTACGTTTCTATCTATCCTGCCAGCCAGATTGACGCAAACGTGCTATTTTCAAGTGCGTTAGTCTGGCTGGATGGATGTGTCTTCGATGTAAAAGTAACTACGTTGACTCATATCAAGGAAGACCAAAGTTCATAAATGTTAAAGTGGAGATTTCTGATGCCTCGCTGAGCTGAACACTATCAGCGAATCCTTTTCACAAATAAATATAAAAGATAAATCAAATAAAAAATTATTTCCACTAAAACTCAGTTTATTAGACCATTTAATTGTGGTATTATCTTGTACTGAATGTGACACATAAATATACAAGTTATAATTACGCAAACAATAAATACACCTTAGAAGCTGTGAGTGAATAACTAGGATTATTTTCTTTATCCTAATACCCATTGAGAAGCAATGTATATTGAAAATACCTTTCACTAGAATTGCTATCTCTTGTTAAGTATGAAGTGTGTCAATCATATTTGAGTAAGTTCTAATTTTGGGGCACGTGCAGCTATTTAAACAAAAATTTCAAAATCAACATTCAAACCAGACGATTCTCTTTAAATATCCTATCGCGAAATATGCATCGTTGAAAGAAAAGTTCAATTCTAACCCGCCAAGTTTATCCAGTCATAATTCATATTCCGCAGCAAAAATGAACGAAATAAAATTTGGTCGAACAAACTTCATTCGTTGTTGATTACATTTTCATAATGTTTGTGATTGTATAAGGAAGTCAAATTTTCATTAACTTCAAAATAATTCATTTCCACCACCAATCATATTTTGAAAATATTTTTGAATATTGTTCCATCTGAAATGGCGAGTACATGAAAGCTTTGCATACACGATACAAAGCATCTCCCTTATAATGTGCAAATCGAACGACAATACAGAGTTCAAATTTTTTTTTTTTTAGTTTTTAACACAATTAACGATCATTCGACCGGATAAGGGCATTTTATTTTCTTTTCTTTATAAATACAGTATGCCCTCATTAACACGAATTCGAAGGAAAATGAAATTATCGGAGAGTGTTATAAAAATTCGTGTCATCCGAGTATTATAAATGTCCGTATTACCGTAATCTCTTTTCTGGGACCGAAGTTTTGTTCGTGTTACGCGAGTAATTCGTAATTCGCGTTAAGCAAGTTCGTGCTAACGAGGGTTTACTGTACATGCAAATATGTTTCTTAGTCCCTTCCTGGTAAATCAAAAACGGAAAAACGTATACGTCAGGTGTCGATCTATTTCGATAATGTAACCGGGAGCGATATTCAGTGCATCAACTGATGTCACTGCAATGCCTCTGACGCTTCGTTGAGTCCCGACGGTGGCCGTATTTTTTGAAACTAGCTTTTCAGCGAGGTCGAATTAGCCGCTGTATGGAGAAAAATTCTACCGGACGGTTGTTGATCGGTAAGAGGTTTCGATCAACACCAGGTGAATGCCGAAGCAGTACCCTCACAAACGGGCCACGGACCGAGCGCCATATTTTTTCTTCTTTTCTACTTACACACACACAGTAACATGCACTGTACACTACCACACATGCTGGGAGACCGGTCGCGGATTTTAGAACTTGTCTCGGCTAGTGCGGTGTCTCGCTGATGAGATACTTGGTTGGGAAAACCCTGCTGTCGATGGTCGGCGCCGGAATTCGCCATCCAGTGGGGGGAGATCACCGCCACATCCCAATGAAAAACATGCACTACTCTTACGGGACTAATAATGACTTTGGTAGTTGTCGCGCCCGGAATCACTAAACAATTAAAATATATTTTTATTAGAATTTGTGATTGATAAGTCTCTGTAAGTGTAGTACATTTTTGTAGCGGGAGGTGGTGGTGATATTCCTCCTGTGAAAGGCGAGATTCCGCTCCGACCTACGTCAGTTTGCGGGATTTTCCCCGACGAGGTATTTCTCCCACCAGCATGACACTGCCCCAGTCGGGACAATGCGGCTCTGCGCTCCAAACAGGTCCCCTGTGATGTGTGGTAAAGAAGTGCATGTAAGTGCGGTGTACTTTAGGGGTGAGGATACGACAAGGAAGAGGAAGGAAAGATCGCGCGCGGTCCGTGGTCCGTTTGTTAGGGTACTGCTCCGGCATTCGCCTGGTGTTGATCGGAGAAATCACGGAAAACTACCATCCAGAGCAGTTGGCTGCCAGAATTCTCTCCAGATAGTGGCTGAATTCGACCTAGCTGAAAAGCTATGTCGAAAATCCCGCCGCCGTCGGGACTCGAACCTAGGACCCTCCCGGTCAAAGACACTGTAGTGATATGTTGATGCCCTCAGGTACCTAAGTCAGTGATCCACGCTATGGAACGAAGACTGTTTGTGACAGGTTTTAAGAAAAACATCCACACAAAATCCAGCCAGCGTATTACTGCTGTGTGTAGGGAAATTTCTCACAGGGGAGCAGCAAACATATTTAAACGACGTATTCAAGTTGCCAGATTATAGCATACTTGGGACATTAGGTACATATGCAACCTGCACAAATTAATCTATAACACACTATACCCAGAGAGGGAGCTCTGACTTTATCTTTCGTGGACTTTGGAGGGTTGGAAAATGCATAGCTTCCAAGCAGTACTTGCCTGGCTACTACCTATTAAATTTAAAAGCTCTCTCACTCACATTTCCCTTCCTTCGTGATCGTATATTCACTCAGGCAGGAAACGAAGCAAAGAAGAGATAACCACGACCGTCTTTTTGTCTCTACCAGTCCCCACAAAAATACGAGTTAAAATTGGTTGGGATCCAAAGAGAAAATAGTGTGATAGATAAGATATTCCAGGTATGTCCTGTTGTTGAACCAATGTGTGTATTTCAAAAGGGAAAACATTAAAAACGACAACTACTATCACGAGTTCTGAACCCTTCCAGCCTCCTCCAAAAGAATTCCCAATCTGTTGGCCGTAAGTTGTCGATGGTGACCCGGTTACCCGCCAGAGCAGCCAGCCACATGTTGTACTACTATAACTCGACCGCATCTTTGCGAATGCCGGTCGCGTGTCAGCCTGCACAGCAGGCTGGCATCGATTGTGGTGTAGTTGTTTTATGGCGAAGTTGGCAACGTGGCGCCGAACGGGGCCGCAAAGACAAAAACAACAAAAAAGCAAAAACAAAAGAAGCTGGCGGGAGATCCCACGCCGCGCGTGTGGCGAACTCTAGCGTAACATTTTGCAGCTCGAGCCCGGAGTAATATCGGGAATGGAAGTTCGTTCAGCAGCACACATGACACGGTGTCTCGACGCAGTCTTATGCCCAGGCTGCCGTCTCCGCCAGTCGTTTCGGGCTGCTGGGTTGAAGCTGCTTAATCAGAGTGAATGAGATTTCGGGTGTCTGGAATTGTTGGCAATCCGCAAAGAGCTCGAGGATTACATCATGATGCAACATTTTGTTACGCGTATGCTGCAAACACTCGGCAATAAGACAACGAAAAGTATATAGGTTGAGTTTTTATGGGCATGCCCAGAAATGGGTGCACTTTAAATTTTTTTGTGTGTTCACAAGCAGAAGAAATAGATTCATCCACTTACTTCTAACCTAGACGCACTATAAACGGAATCACTTGTGTACGTTATATGTTATATTATGTTGTGCTATCATTTTTACGTCATGTGATAAATTCTTAACCATGCATCGTATACGTCAGCCATTGGAAATAGATCACACAGAGAGGATCACTTAACTTTTCCCTCGGTTTAACTTTGATGTATTGTACAATGAGCTTTGACGATGGAATATATTTGAAACGTTGGTGATTTAGAATAGTATTTATTCACCAGATCAATAATAGTAACATTGGTATACGAATTGTGAATTTCCACATGCATAATTGTAATGAGGGTTATTATGATTGTAGTATTATTTTTCATCCATGGACCGTACAACTTCATGATTATACTTCTTCGCTTACCAACTATTGTCGCGGTTTCTTGGCACTATTACATTTTAGTCACGGCAGAAATAGTGCTGCACGGACAAAGTGGCAATACGTCCACCATATTAAAAATGCCTCTGGTCTTTCTATCATGGTTAGTGTATTGTATGGGAATGCGTGGAAGAAATTTGTGTGTGTGTAACCTGCAATGTACAACCTTCAAGGAATTTGTTTCATGTAACTTACGGGAAGCGTTCCCTAACCAACACAGCGGGCGTGAGCTAATTGCTACGCAAAGAGCAACTGATGTTATGAGATTGGTATTTATTTGATCAGGGACTGACATATACCTTCCCTAGAAGAAGATTCGGAGGTCGTGTTGGTTCGTCCAGGAGAAATTCGGAAATACTTGTTTATTTACTGTTTATTTTGTTACTTTTTATGAACTCTAGATATTTTTTAGATGTCTTGGCATATAGAAATTCTGAAAATTGTTTCATTGCATTGAAGGGGAGACAGTACCATGAATACCGCCCATGTTAAATTTGCTGCAATTGATGCAATTCTTCTATAAAATTGTTAGACAGAAAACGTTTATATTTCACACACTTAAAGATAAAACCTTTGTATATTTTGACATTTTTTGAGTCGATTAAAAATATTAAATTTTTTTCAATTATGAATTTTGTCATACTTTTTCAGCATTTTGGAAAAAGCTTATTTTTATATTATTATTGAAGAATGTTTTATAAAAAATGTCAATTTATTGCCAATACTCTAAAGAAATATATGTAAATTTCAATAAATTGTGAATAATAATTTCTAAAAGGTCAATAATTACAAAAATATGTACATTTCGGGACACGCCATTTGAAAAGGTCTGTACTTCCGCTCCTCTACTAGAACATTTTCCTTTGGTATTCTGATTCAACTTTTCAGCGGAAAAGACCAATGCGACTTATGTATCAACAAAGTATGTTTCAATAACTCATAAACAACCAAATATGCGTTAAAAATTACGAAAAATAGCCATACGCCAAATGCAACGTCAAAAGAAGGGAGCGTGGGTCATACCACTAAGACATTTAAATAAAATATTAAAGAGATCATAAACCCAAGAAGAAAAACGTTGATATATTTAAAAGAGCAAGGTTTGAACTATTTATTTAGCCAAAAACCAAATTCCTATCTATTTGATTCTATTCTCATGAGACCCCTCTCCTCTTAATTTATCGTTTCTTACAATTTAAGAACGTATTTACTGTTAAATAAGAGAAATTTAAATTTTATCAGGGATATTGAAGAATAATTGAGAGACAAAGAGCAAAAAGCACTACACATCCTGGATCACATTTCTCAAAACGGGGAAGTAATGCTGTGTTTACAAGAAAAGCCACATATTGCAGTCTCTTTGATTTCCGCAGGCGCTGAGGAATGGATTCAGATCTCAGCTTGCGACTTTCAGACACAATCCTCTTCTTGCTTTTGAGCGAACCAACTTGGCTTCCTCTAGTCTTCTTTCTCCGCTATTCCGACTTCGGAGAGCTCTTCCTGTAGAAATCACTTTCCCCACACCTCCATCATTTAACTGACTTCCTGTTAACTCTGTTTTCTCCCACTTCTCCGCCTTCTTTTATATACGACATTCCCTCTCCCCGTCGTTTTCCTGTTTCAACGTTAGTTTTTACCACACTTGCGTGGGGCCCCTTTACCTTCGAACCTTCTAGGCCCATCTAACTGTCTTTACATCTTCTCATCTTTCCTCTTCTTTCTTCATTTACATCTAAAAATCTTACCAGCTTACAACTAACAAACATTTCGTTGCCACATTTTCCGTCCATTTTATTTCCAATTTCCATTTATACATCCGTCTTCTCGCTTTCAAAGCCTTTTCTTACCACTTCTCTGTTTCCTTTCACTCCTCTATCCTTTCTTTATCACACCCCTCTTTCTTTCTTTCTTTTCAAGGTTACCTTTAGGTTCATACCTCTCATCTCTATCCTTCCTTATCTTCTTTGAATTATTTATTTTCAGAACTCTTCATCTTTAATATATTATCCATTTTTCGACTTTCTATCCGTTCATTTCTGAAAACCCCTGGCACTTGTCACCCTTCTCAATACCTCCTTAGTGTTCAGTCCACTCTACTCTTTATTTCTTACAATAATTAACATTCAGTTAAATGACAAAATAAAACGGGTAGAGAGCAGCATGATGGTACAACTTTTTCGAAGATGTGATCTAATTTTTGACACTGTAGTTAAGATTCTTAACATCTTAAAATATCATTTTATTATTCAAAATATGCATTAATTATTAAAATTTGAAGTTTTACAATAAAATTGAAGCACAGCCCATCGAATCGTAACATAGGGAGAAAGAGATGTCTACCCCAACGGTAGAACCGATGTGCCTTTAGCCCATACCATTGTAGAAATCAACCATTGTAGAAATCACGACCGTTAATAAGTAGTAAGATATTGGATCGCTGGGATCGGTCACCAATGATTCTACACTAGTTGTTGCTCAAAGAATATTTTACTCCATCATCAGGCAACAGCTCAAAAACACAATCACAACAAATAAGGACAAACTCAGAACAATTGCTGTTGAACAAATATGTTGCTGTTCTGAAGAGTTTGTCCTTATTTATTGTGATTGTGTGTTTTTGTTTGTTAGCCTTGATGATGGAATAAAATATTCCGAAACGTTACAAACTAGTGTAAGTCATTAATTGACCGATCCCGTGATCCATTATCCTCCTACTTTTAGCCCATACGATTAACTGCACTTGGTTTCTCTCTGTAGATTCACTTCGAATTTCCTGAAGGAAAAGTTAAACCTGGTATTCGAAATCTCCTTTCACGCAACTTTCTTGCCTCCAGTCTCCTTGCTGGCCCTGATTCAAAGGCGACGAATTCTGACCGTCTGAGACGCCTTAGACAATATCACTGTAGCGTATCTGTTCGGGAGAACCTAGGTTTCGAGTTCCGATGGTGACGGATTTTCAACGCTAGTTATATAGTTAAGTCGGGACTTAGGCAAGCATATCAACGGGTCACGGACGCGAGTGACGCTTCACGCCATTCCAAACTACTCTTCCTCTTACATACACACACACACACACACACACACACACACACACACACACACACACTTGCATGCTCTTCACTACCTGACATATTTTCGTAATACCTGTCGGCGGCTTAGAGCTTGTGCCACAACTGGGGAGATAATGGGATAGGGAAACCGAAATAACAAAGAAGAAGTACTACAACAAAGCGAACCACAAAACAAATGCGAATAATAAAGTCAAACTAAGAAAGACACGAGATGAACTCTCGTGAAACCGCTACAAAACAAGACGAAACCAACTGCAAATTAAAACAAAGTGAAACTGCAAAAGAACAATAGAACATGCAAAATATTGTAGGTTACTGGATTGTTTCGAAAAATTAGATCCTTGTTTGTCCTGTCACGGTCGCCACTTTTGTGTTGTATTTGAAAGGTGGCGAAATACGTGAACGTAAAAGAGAGGAAGCAACGCTGTGGGGCCCTAAATGAGAATTTTTCTCATGAACGATTTAATGATTTGACGTTGATGGGATACAGGTTCTAGCAGAGAGGAAGTCTGCCACTCCCCGGGATATGACATACACTACACTAATGGTACCATACCATTTGACGCGAGAGGAAATACCCAACTAACAATTAAGATACGAATTCTCCCAATCACTTTCGGATCAGACCAGGAATATTTAAGAAGGCCAAGAAGAAGAACCAAAAAGAAGGAGACGTTACGTTGAATTACGCTTTCAATACCCGCATAATCTCTTTCCTGAACACGTCTGGACAACGTTTTGAGCAAAAAAGTCTTTTAAGCATTTTGTTGACAAACGCTTACGAGGTACAGGTTTTTAGAGATTTCAGCTACCTCAAGGCAGAATATCGTAGAACAATGTCACCATGTCATAGAGCAATGTATTACACTATGCCCTAAGCTTCAGGAGAAATAACACTTAATTTTCTTAATACGTACAAAGACAAATCCTCATTTTTAAATTCTGTAAATTTGCGTCAGAAAAACAGAGGACCTGTATCTGGACTCTCCGGATTTCTTGATAGAGATGTGGTGAGCACGACGGTTTCAAAACATCGATGTTTTTATAAAGTCATCGATGTATGTTACATTCATTTTTTGAGCCGATATTTTTAACACCTATATTTTGTGTTCGAAGTTTCTAAGTGGTTGAATTTTTATTTTTAATAAAAATGTACTATCATATTAAAGACTTGTAATAATTCTGATATTCATAAATTGGACAGTTTTCGGACCAAAGTGACCAAGGGTGAAAAATATTTAAAATAGACGTTTCGCCAATAAATGAAGTCTGTATTTCTTTCGCCTAAACAGATGATAAAAATATTCTTAATTGTCCTTATTTTTTATTTTATTTTGTTAATTACATCTCAATTAAAAATTAATAAGTGCAACCAACATTCAATGTACCCCTCTGCGAATATTAATGGTTACTAAGGCAGTTACCAATGCGGGAATTCTAGCCTGGACGAGATGTTCAGCAATTAAATATCATAAATCATTCGTTTGGACATATCAGTGCATCTATAGGAAATTCACCAAGGGATTGTATCATTTAAAGTTACCTACTCATCGGTTATGTTGTGGAATCACTTGGTATGATTGCTATTCTTCATATTTCCTTGTAGTTTTCCTCAATGTGTAGATTGTCTCTACTTTCCTCCTCTCATACAAAGCCACCGCTCATATCATTCCTTATCATTCCCTTCTTCCGTTTTCACTCACAACCGCTTCCTTCAAAATCTTTCCTCCTTGCATCTCCCCTACACGACACCTTCCATTCAAACGTCTGCTATCAGCGCTCCCTCGGTGTATCCATTTCCTACCCTCCTCTTATCCCCCCCCCATTCACCCTCGTTTCCGTTTATCCATCGTGCCCCTCTCCAGCACCTCTTTCTTCCCCTCCAACGCGTGGGGGTGCCAACAGATGGCGTTCCCCCTCCACTCCCCCTTCTGTTTACGGGAAAATAAAAGCTGCTCTTAACTCCTCCTACTTTTATATATATAAGAGATTTCCTCTCTCTCATCCCTGGCTTTTTTTTCGGCTTCTCCTGCTTCGTCTTTGCTTCTGGTCTGGTGCGCAGCAGGGCAGTGGGATTTTTTTTTCCTTTCTTAACCGGCCTCCTCCCATTTCTTCGTTCAAACGTAATCTTATATTTTATAACTTCTAACTCCAACCCATCCCCCTGGACCCATTCTTGACACGTCTGCTTCGAAACCCGTCTCTTGGGAGACGGCGGGTGCGGCGGAGGTGGTGATAGTGGAGGCGGAGGTAGGGCGGAGGTGGTAGCGGTGTGTGTGTGTAGGGGCGTCGGAGGCGGTGGTGGTTGGAGACCTTGGTAGAGGGGGCGGTGGCGGTGCCGGGGACGGAGGCGTTGGCGGAGACAGGATGGAGGCGGGGAAGGTGGAGGGTGGTCGGAAGCGGGGCGGAGACTGGGCGGAAGCGGGGCGGAAGCGGGGCGGAAGCGGGGCGGAAGCGGGGCGGAAGCGGAGCGGAGGCGGAGCGGAGCCGGGGCGGAGGCGGAGCGGAGAAGGAGCGGAAGCGGGCAGGAGGCGGGGCGGAGGCGGGCAGGAGGCGGGGCAGGAGGCGCAGGAGGGCAAGCAGAGGCGGGCAGGAGGCGGGGCAGGAGGGCGGAGGGCAGGAGGCGGGGCAGGAGGCGGGCAGGAGGCGGGCAGGAGGCGGGGCAGGAGGCGGGGGAGGAGGCGGGCAGGAGGCGGGGCAGGAGGCGGGGCAGGAGGCGGAGCAGGAGGCGGGGCAGGAGGCGGGGAGGAGGCGGGGAGGAGGCGGCGAGGAGGCGGCGAGGGGCGGCGGAAAGCAGGCGGAGGAGGCAGGGGGAGGCAGGGAGGAGGCGGGGGAGGCGGGGAGGAGGCGGGGGGGAGGCGGGGAGGGAGGCAGGGAGGGAGGGGGAGGGAGGCGGAGGAGGAGGGAGGAGGCAGGGAGAGGCGGAGGGAGGCGGGGAGGAGGCGGGGAGGGAGGCGGGGAGGAGGCGGGAGGAGGCGGGGAGAGGCGGGGAGGAGGCGGGGAGGAGGCGGGGGGAGGAGGCGGGGAGGAGGGAGTGGAGGGGGAGGGAGGAGGCGGGGAGGAGGCGGGGAGGAGGCGGGAGGAGGGGGAGGAGGCGGGGAGGAGGCGGGAGAGGAGGAGGCGGAGGAGGCGGGGAGGGAGGCGGGAGGAGGCGGGGAGGCAGAGGCGGCGAGGAGGCGGCGAGGAGGCGGCGAGGAGGCGGGGCGGAGGCAGGGACAGACGGGTTAGCGCAGATGGCTAGGGAGACGGGATGGTGGCGAGAGATGTGAGAGGGGGGTACAAAAGCGTAGGTGATAATAGCAAGCATGCTGTGCACAGTATCGATACTTTCGATCCAGCGTGCTATAGCAGGGGGGGGGGGGGCTCTTGCGCATCGTATCCCACTTCAGCCAATGAGTTTCAGACACCAGTTTGCATCACAATATTAGCGGGGATTTTTAATCCAGCCCAATACCAAAATTATCACTTCGTTACAAGTCATTCAAACAGATTTATAAAGCATTTCAATTGCATATTTTTGACCTTCATCGTGTTATTTTTGGTTAGTTACCGTTGAAAATTGCCATTTTGTACCACTTTCAAAATGTTTCTCACCACTTCTCTCCCTCCATGCAATATGGCGGCTAGCGTCTGGACTGGCTTTTCAAGCGAAGTGCCCATGCTGTGGTCACGTGGTTCGTGACGCAAACTCGTGATGCGCAGAACAGCTATAACCGGTACAATGGAGGGACTCAGCCATGTATTTCGACCATGTGTTATACCACGACGATTGAAATGGTCATCCACTTTCAATGTCTTCGTGGACTTGACCGTACGTTGCAGAGATATATTACTCGCTCAAATTACGCAAGGTATCTTCAACTGTACAGCTTTTAAATTAAATTCTGAAGAAAATGTTGCCCACTTCTTAAAAAAAGGAAGAAAACATTCTGGACATCGGAATAGCCAAGGGAGATGAAAAATCGCTGAGGAAATATATAATGGCCAAACAAATAATATAGTAAGATAAATTTAATGTAATGGATGAACAGGCAAACAAAAGGCGACACCCTAAATATAAATCTTTTAGCGAAATTTTGAGTTTAATGATGAAAATTTTGAATCTTTGTGGAACCCTTCTTACCCTTCCATTATTGAAGCTAGAAATTTACTTGTTACATTTTACATGTTTGCGAACCTACCTTCAATACTGAATATGGAGATTACATTATTAATGCAATATATTTATCAATATTACCGGATCATTGAATTATTTTATTTACAATATTTTCAAAATTTCAATCGTTTCCCCGTAATTTTAAATAATATTGCCACAAAGTTCATTTTTTCGAACGTGTACCACACCTTTAATATTCAAGCTAGATATTTCTTTCTGAATGCAATCTATTTGAAAATACGAGATTTTTAATTCATTTGGTATCTACTTTTTTCAATGTAATAGTTATTGCAATATTTGGAAGAAATTTTTTAAATGTGAAAACGAGTAGAACATTTAAAATTGCATCATAAAACAAGTTGAATAACTTGCAATTTGTGTTAAAACGAGCGATTTTGAAGAATACTACAAATTTATATTAATAATAATTACGTGACTAAATACGTGTGCGTTGAAACTCCAGATTTTTTAAAATTGCAGAAGTGCAATATTTTTGGACATCTTCATACAATAATATTTAAGACAGACATTTCTTTCCTTAATAAGGTCTGTTCCTTAAAGACGGATCTAAAACTTACGTCATGAAAAATCTTTCGAACATCTGAGTAGTTTTCGCGTGATTTTGCGCGAAATCTAGGCAACTTAAAAATTTTAAAACAATTTTACCTTTAAAACGGCGCCATTTTATAATTTTCATCTCGCCTATATCAAGAAACGGTAAAATATATAGTTCATGTGCCATTTTCAGCAAACTCTCCGCACTTCGAAAATTGCAAAAAGTTAACATTTTTAATTTACATAATTGAAGATAGAGGTGTTTGCCTAGCCTAAGACAAAGTCTGTTCCAAATAATTAGCTCTTGAAAAAGATCATCAAGAGTTTTCGGTAAAAACGGGTAGTTTTCGCGTAATATGGACTTGAAATCATGTAATTTATAAAAAAAATTCTCAAAACCACTTCAAATTTTTTCCATGGATAGACGAAGGGACGCTTAAAAGAATGCCCAGGGTCTCATTTTCGTTGAACTCTCCAATTTTTTTAAATTTGGAAATTTAGAAATAATGTTAGAAATTATGTGCTGTTTGAAAAAAACTCTAGTTTTCAGGTAATTTATGCTTGAATTAATAAGTAAAGATTAGAAATTGAGGGAGAAAGTGTGAGCTGTTCTAGCACTACTATTTTCTGGTGGTTTTAGTGCGCCTAACGGTGCCCGCCTTATTGGGCTCGATCTCACGTGCGCCAGTCGGGCTCACCCCCAAAAACACATTCTAAGGCACCATGATTAATCGCTTCTGAATAGCCATCCTTTACATTTTCAACTTCCTTTTGCTTTTCAAACCCTCAAAAAAGGTTTGAAAACCAGTGGAAATTTGCGTTTTCCGCATTAGGTTTTCTTCTGCATTCCAAGTTTTATTCATCAATTTTATTCATCAGTTTAATTGCTGCGCTACGTGCTACAAACGTTTCCGAGTGGACTGCTTGCACGTGGAATGTTATTTATAAAAGAGGTAATTGAGAGTTTGTTACAATTTGATGTGTGACTGTTTTTTACAACACTTCTCCGGTATTTGTCTGGTGTTGATGGGATAAATCACGTAAAACTAACGATCAGAGCCGCCGGCCGCTAGATTTCTCCTCCTACCAGCGTCTGAATCCGACCGAGCCATCCAGTTAGAGCCGAAAAAGCATCAATCTTGGGACTCGAACCCTGCGGCACCCCAGTCAACGGAGCCGCAGACGCAAGAATGTTGAGCTATCGCCGAAGCGAGTACGGTGTGGAGCCTGACATCCGGCGAGGGTTGTGGGGGCGGCTGCGGAGGCGGTCGCGGGGGGCGCGGCGGTGGCGGTGGGGGGGCGGAGGCGGCGGCGGCGGGGGGGGCGTTGGAGGGATGGTAGAGGCGTCAGCGACATCGGGAGGCCAAGCAGGGGGGCGGAGAGGTGTGGGCGGCAGGGGGGGGCGATAAGGAGCAGCGGCTTGATAGGGGGCAACGATAGAACTGGCAGCGATGGGGAGGCGGCGATGGGGGCAGCGGTGGCGGCAGCGGTGGCAGCGGCGGATTAAGGGGAGGGCGGCGGCAGGGGCGGCAGCGAGGAGGCCCGGCAGGTAGAGGGCAGGGGTGGGGACGGCGACGGAGGCGGCGGCGACGAGAGCGGCAGGGGCGGGGGCGGCGGCGGATGGGAGCAACGGCGGGCCGGCAGCAGGGGGGCAACTTGGCAGGGAGGCGGCGGCGATGGAGGCGGCGGCGATGGAGGCGGCGGGGGCGGGGGCGGCGGCGGATGGGGGGCGGCGGCGGGGCCGACGGCGGCGGCGGATGGGGGGGCGGCGGCGGGGCCGACGGCGGGGGCGGCGGCGGGGGCGGCGGCGGGGGCGGCGGCGGGGGCGGCGGCGGGGGCGGCTGCGGGGCAGAGGCGGGGGCGGCGGCGGGGACCGGGGGCGGCGACGGAGGCGGCGGCGGTGAGGGCGGGGTGTTCAGTGGCGGCAGCCTGAGGCGCCGACTGCGTTTCTTTTGATGTCGCGCGCGCCGCCCGATATTCGTTTGGAGGCGACAGACTTACAAATTGCGCGTCGGCCGGAGAGGGAGCGAGTGTGCGACGGAGAGGGCGAAGGAGGGAGGGGCGTTGCTCTCAACGCGTTGAGAGCGCGGGTGTGCCCGACGTTCTTACCCCTCCACCCCCTCCCCAGTCACTTGCAGGCTGCGACCTCTGGCTGACTCGCGCGCCCCGAAACATCGCCCCCTAGTGTTAGGAGAGATTGGCGGTGTAACTGTTAACGTAGCGAACTTTTATGCACGATCCACGGGTTCAAATTTAGTCAATAACCTGGTCGAAGAACTAATTTCGCACGCCTTCCTTTGGAGGGGATGTAAATCCGGCAGTCCAATGTGGTAGATTTACTGCAAGTAAAATATATCTCTATGCATAATAAGAATTATTGAATTCAACTGAACTGTGTACTGTGATGGCAGATACAGTTGAACAGCAGAGAAAGCAAAGCCAGTACAGTAGAGCGAATGTATTGATTGATTGATTGATTGATTTTTTCGTGTTTCCGGGCGCGTCAATTGCTTCGGTTATTAGTCCCGTTAGTGTAGTGCATGCTTTTTTCTCGGGAGATGGTGGTGATATTCCCCCGCTAGATGGTGAGATCCGGCGCCGACCTACCGTCGACTAGTGGGGTTCCCCCTAACCAGGACACTCCCACCAACGGGGCACCGCCCCAGGCGGGACAAGCTCTAATCTCCCAACCGGTCTCCCGAAATATGTGGTAGTGTAGTGCATGTTAGTGTAAGTGTGTGTGTAAGGGGAGAGGATAGGACAAGGAAGAGGAAGGACAGATCGCGCGCGGTCCGTGGCCCGTTTGCTAGAGTACTGCTCCGGCATTCGCCTGGTGTTGATCGGAGAAACCTCTGTAAACTACCGATCAGCGTAGCCGGCCGACTGAATTCGACCTAGCAGAAAAACTAGTGTCGAAAATCCTGCCGCCGTGGGGAGTGTAACCTAGGACCTCCCGGTTAGAGGCACTGCAGTGACATCAGTTAATGCACTGAGCTACCGCTACCGGTAGAGCGAATGTGCTCAACGTGGTGAGATAGTGGGTGCTGGCGACGTTCTCTTGCATTCCTTCCCCCATTGAGCACCAGGTTGCAACGTCATCTGACCCACGTGCCGGATAGCGTCCCTCAGTGTTTGTCGTCTTCGACGGTGTAATTAGCGTATTGGACTGTTACACCCAAGTTCAGGGGCTCAAATTTGATTCAATACGTGATTGAATAAATCCTTTGTACGACTTCGTTCGGATGGGAAGTAAATCCGGCTGTCCCATGTGCGAGATTTGCTGCACGAAAAAGATCCTTTGGGGTTGTAAGAGTATTAATGTTTTATTCCCAAGTTCGTGAGTTGAAACCCGATTGAGGCTGTGGATTCGTAAGGTTTCCCTTCGCTCCTCACTTTCCCATCACTCACCATGGCTCTATCACTCACAAAGACCTCGGCACTCACAACTTCTTCTCTCTAGCCGCCCCCACTTGCTCTGTGAACAGCTTGCTTTGAAGTTGGCGCTCGTGCGCGCCAACTGTACTAAACTAAACGGAGCAGTGAGGCAGTACCCTCTCCACCAAACAACTAGCCACCGGAGCGAGTCTGGGCCAGCAGCGGCGATATAACGGTCGGCCTGGCGCCCGGCAGAGCAGAATACTTTTTGACTGAGATAGAGTGTGCTTCTGAGATTGTGTTACCGTTACGCCGACCTCGCCAGTGCTACGTTTATTCTGTTGGATTATTGTGAATTAGGTTACGAACGGGTATACTTTCTGGTTATACGACGAACGCCTAAGGACTTTGTACTTTCTTTTCTGGCAAGAGGTTTACCTGGCATCGTTTATTGTATGATTTGGATTGTGTCCCTTGTTTGTAAAGATGAAATAGAACAATAAACCGTTATTGTTGAAACATCCGTATTCCAAATTTTTACTCCCTCGCTGCGGAGTTAAGAGAAAGGTATGCAATGCAGCGCGAAAAAACGGTAAACCTTTTGCAGAAAAAACTGTAATTCCACGGAGCTAGTAACGAAAAAGTGGATAAATTCACTTGATACATTTGGAAAAAAATACTTTTACACGTGGTGTAGGCAGAGCCCATAATTTGTGGGTTCTTGATACCGAAAAATCGATTGATGGCAAAACGTCTGTTTGTCCGCCTGTCTGTTCGTCCTTCCGTCTTTGAACAACACTAGCGGATAAACTATTCAGCCGAATTCCTTCAAATTCGATATTCCCCAATTGATCTCACTGTCGCGGCCCCCTTGAATTTGAAACCGATATTTGCATTTTGAGGGGTAATTTATACGAAGCCCCTGGGGCAACTTTATAATTTTCAAAAAAGTGCTGTTTTTTTTATTAAATTTAGGGACTCGGCGGTCTCAACTCTTAAAGCAGGTCTCATGTTCGTGAAAAACACTAATTTTTCGAAAATTACAAAAGTTGAAAATTTTTGCGGAATCTTCCTACAACTAGGTCTTCCTACGAATACTAAATATTAAAGATAGAGATTTTTCCCTTAATAAAATCTCGTTAAAGATAGACTTGGAAATAAGGCCATGTACAATTTTTCGAAAATTTTCGAGTATTTTTCGTCTAATTTTGCGTGCAAATACGGGCGAGAAAGTACGTATCGTTTTAGCCCCTCTAGTTCAAACATTTCCCCACTGCCTCTATGCTCGCCGTCACCACCTTGCCTCACCCGCCTGCTGTCAAACCCACCACTTGTGCCGACTGTGTCAGCACCACTTCTGCTTTCACAGGCCTCGCCTGCACTTCAGCCGCCTCCTCTCACTCCAGCACCTCCCCCCTACATCCGCCGCTTCAAGGCACATCAGCGTACGACATACACTGCCATGAATCATTATTCCATGTGAACGAGATTTTTTTTCTGGGTAAAGAATACCCTCCAAGCACCCAAAATCGTATTCTATGGTGACATGAAGACAATGTTCTTAGAAATAATAATAATAATAATAATAATAATAATAATAATAATAATATTAGTCAAAATAATAATAAATAATAATAAATTACGTTTCCAACATACTTGGGGAACAATAAACAAATAACTTCGCAATAAGGCTAGAAAAGAGACACTGTTAAAATTGTATAAAGTCATGGCAGTACCACAAATGCTTTACGGGTGTGAATCATGGACATTAAAAAAACAAGATAAAATGAAGATGCAAGCCTCGGAAATGAAATTCCTCCGTAGAGTAAAACGCTGCACCGTAATGGACAAAATAAAAAACGAAGAAATAATACAGGAACTTAACGTATTTTCTATCAATGAAAAAGTAAATGAATACAGATCACGGTGGGTACAGCACTTAGGAAGAATGTCTCACGAAAGGATCCCCCGACATGCCTTTCTGTGTAGACCACGGGGAATAAGGGACATCGGCCGTCCACGACAGAGATGGTGTAATGAAGCCGGAACAGGGAATTACCCTAATCCGTGAAGTGAAGAAGAAGAAGAAGAAGAAGAAGAAGAAGAAGAAGAAGAAGAAGAAGAAAAAGAAGAACGTATGTATTTGGAGTTATTGGGTCGGTAGTCCGACTTCGCCGGCCAGCTACCTGTGTCCCCCATGTCTGCGCCTAGTTAAATTCCCATGCTTGAGGGTAAGAGCGACATGAGGCGAACATGCGTATTCTCTTCACCGTAACTAGGAAGATCCGCCTCCTTGAGCTTTTCTTCGTCACACAGCTACAGGAACTGGGACGATTTTAAGGGAAAGCTATTACTCTATTTTTTCCTCGACCGGGAATCGAACCCGGGATCACAGCACGCGAAGTCAATAATAATAGTAATAATAGTAATAATAATAATAATAATAATAATAATAATAATAATAATAATAATAATAATAATAATAATAATAATAATAATAATGAACCGACCAAAGTGGCTCAGTGCGTTGCCGGCTGACTTCACTGTCAGGAGGCCCGAGTGTGATGATCGGGCCGGTCATCCTGACCGCTGTTTTTTCATAGAATATATTTATTGTGAGCGTTCATTAATTAGAAAGAGCTTGTCAAAGATTGCCATATTTTTTTCTATAGATGATAAAATACTTGTGCAAACGAAGGATATTCCCTGATATAACATTTTGAAGCCAGGCAAAAGAAATGCAACAAGACATATAATGTACTTCACTAAATTGAATATTAACTTCAATTATTTCTCCCGCGAAATAAGGTATATTATATTGTGTTTGCACAAAAACATTTTTTTTTCATTCCAGTGCATGCTTCTTCTGAATTTTATCAAGAAAAGTTTATTCAGGAAAGAAAATATTGTTAATTTTTATTGCATATGAAAGTGCATATTTCAGAAATTTTACGTCAAAATTCATATTTTTAAAAGCACATTTCAAGATTTTGTAGAGCATAAAAATCTTCTCCCTATTGATCGGCGTTAGTGTTATAATTTGCATTTTAGGAGTATTTTTTACTCATCTAGATGTTTTTATGCTCTCTCATTACCTCAGAAAATGATGTTCTGGCGAAATTGTGTACACCCCTGCCTTAGTGTACCCTCCATGAGAGACCCGACTTTGTAGAACAGCTAGTGGAAAAGACCCAGTTTGCGAGGGCGAGAGCTCTTCAGACAAAAATCCAGCTGTCACATCCATTCTGGTGTCCCTCCATTTGTGAGGGAGACATCCTCAGTCAACATCACAGCTTTTTTCGCGGCAACTACAAAAGCACTGTGTGTTTGTGCAATGTAGGGACAGAGTGGGGACAACTACCCACATTAAATCACAGAACTTCTATCCTCTTTGATAGATAGTTTTATTTAAATAAAGTTAAATCTTATATATTAAATCTTATCTAATATATCTTATAATTATATTATCTTATAATTATCTTATTATACTTATTTAATAATATTTTTTAATATTTTTTACTTATATAAATTTTATTATATTATAATACTATTTATTTATCATGTCTTTTCCCTAAATCTTAAAACTATCAGTCTTGACCTTGCTATATTATATATTAGTGCCATATGCGGATGTACTATTTCACTTTTATATAATAGATTACTTTAGTCCTTTAAATTAAAATTCACTCTAGAAAGAGTAATATAAATGGTTTTGGTCTGTTAAAATCGTATTTTTGCATTTTCCGAAATATTTATAACTAAATATTTAAATTATTTGTATCAATAAAGATAGAGCTGTTGTTTCTTGAGCATTGAAGTTAATTAATTTCTTTGATAATAGTTATATTATCATTACAGTGAGTGAGGCTCTTCATATAAATTGTTTACATAATTTTTAATTTTCAGACAGACAGCACATGACACTAATTAAAAATATAATACATAGTGTGTCGAGCTCTGTATTTTAGTAGGGTAAATTAGATGAGAATTTTATCATAAACAATTGTTTTTACGGTTTTCTACCAGAGACACACCCAGGATTCTTGCGGTAGAGAGGAGAGAGTAACATGTACAGTGTTCAGCCGATATTTTTTCTTTATGCGCAATATATAATGTATTTATATTTGTTTACATACATAAAGTGTATAAGTAAACCAGTGATACTAAATGACAATACAAATAGAATACAAAAGTAGTAAAGCTATTTTATATTTTTTTAAATAGATATTGGTTTCGGAGCGAGCTAAAACCCCATGCCCCCACCCACCTTGGATGTGCTACTGTCTCTTGCAGATATTTAAAAAATGCAAAGGATGCATTATTTAACTAGAAGAATTATATATGAAAATTAGATCGCACTGTGAACTAATTTTAAGTCCTAACTAAATAATTTTAAAATCCTACTGAGATATACAAAATTTCTCTACATTAATATCTTAGCGTCCGGCTTGCTGGGTCAATGAGTCACGATATATTATAATTCTTATTACCTTTATAATGGATTATAGGATCCGCTGACTATACAGCACAGCTGGGAATCTGTAATAGAATGATTCTATTCCTAGTCCATTACTGTTTGGATTGACTAAATGAAAGATCACTTTCTTTTTTAAAGAACAAAATTTAACCAAGTTTATTGTTACCTTTTTAGCAAACAATTTAGTGAATTTAATAAAATAATTTGATGTTATGCCTTTGATCAAGATATCTTTGAATTTACAGTTTTATACCGCGGTTAACTTATCTATTCTTCGTTGATGTCCCTCGTAGACTTCTCAGTCGAAATATCTTGCGAGCTTGCCGTAGTCCAAAGTCCCAAGAAATCCTCTTCTGCCCCTATCCAAGCTGGTCTCAAACTATCAAAATTATCAGTCCCGATTACGTCCTATGACATAGTCCCGAAATCTATTACTCGATTACCACTCCCGACAAAGTCCCAATTTATGCATCAATATTACTTCCACATGCAATATCTGCAATATCATTTACTGTCCTTAAAAGTTCACGATCTGATAACCCGATTCTGACTATCTGTATTAAAACTCGTTCCCTCTCACGAACCTACGATCAGTTCAGAAACGCGATGCCGGTCAGAATGAAATCTTCCTGCATGAGTCACCCCTCGAAGACTTCGTATTACTACCTTCCTTTTTTTTTCATAACATTTGACCGTCCTTTTCTCACCCAGGCAATCCATGCGTTCGTTATATTTTGGTGTAGCTGACCTTTCGATAGTTTAAACTTCTTCGCCCAATTCCAAATTTTCTACTTTCGGCATCCAGCCACCTCTTAATGCATTTACAAAAAATAAAAACTACATTGTTTATTCACGGTCGTTGCTAAGCCCTCGCTCTCGTGATATTTCCTAATGCATGTTCCATATAGTCTACAAATAAATGTTAGTTTATTTTCATGTGACATATCGGTATGTCACACTACAATTTGAATACAACATTTATTGAATATTCAATCTCTAATTTATTCATACATACTGACAATCTTGATGTGACTCCGCTGCAGTAGTATGTTGATATACCCAGAGGGGAACTATGGCTCAAAACAGCGCTGTTACCTGAAAAAGAAATAAATTATTGTAACGAACAATTTACTAATTTGCAGTATACATACGCAAACAATACTTTTGCTAACACAGGAAACCCTGTGTGAAATATCTTCAGAAAAGACCTAATCTAGACAATGTTTACATGTCTACCCCGTATTCCCAAGACTCTACTCGCAATAGAAATATTTTTCTGGAAATCAATACCAAAAATATTACCATTATAAATCGTATGATGGTGATGATTTAATAATGGAAGAGAAATCCTGATTGGTTGTAGTTACTGATGATGTCACATATAAGTTTAGGATCTAAGACACAATACAATTATGTCTGGACTTGTGAAATCCACGCTTCTCTAAAGACGTTACAAACTATTTATACAAAGGACAAGAAAGAAAAGGCAGCAATTTGGAGTCAGACTCCATATACTTGATCGTGTTGAACAAAATAGCAGATTAATGCAAAAATTACATCAAAATTGAAAATCTAAAATAGTGAGACAATTCTTGGCAAAACGTCTTTATAAAATTATTGCAAATATCAAAATCCCAAACTTCTACACTTACGAAAAAAATAGTATTCTAGAAGTTAGAAAAAATCTGGTATGGGACAAGAATATTTTCAGATCTGAGAAGTATGTTTATTTATGTATATGGGATGAGGCTTTGGAGAAGACACACTGGAGTAAGTTTCATTGTTTGTGGAGGAATTTGAAACAACTTCATTAATACTTTTTTAATTTGTTTTTTGCTGAAAAAGGAAATCATTTTAAATAAATGCATTAAAAGGCTGAATTCATGTTGGCATTGATTATGTTAGAGCGTGTAAAAACTTCAAAGGCATTTCCAAATAATTCAGCAAAATAGCCGAGAACACACATCACAGTCGGGTGAAGAATCCCCAAATGCACTTCGATTATTCATTCTTAATTATAATGTATTATAAATTAATAATAAATTTCGCGGCATTATTTCTATAAATGAAAACAATTATATTATGAATATGATTCATCAGTAGTTAAACTCATATCGTTAAGAAAGAGAATCATATAGAATGTGTGATTGATCAAAAATTTACTTTCTGAGTGCACACATAATTTCAACCGTGCTGGAACGCAGTGATTACTTGAGTTTACAATTACTCTCAATTAAGATTTCAGCATATCAGAGATATCAACCACAATTAGAGGGCAATATAAATTTACTATGCAGAAAATTTACACATGTTTCCCGAATTTTTTTCCATCATCAGTGGCTCTACAATATTAACATTGAAGTAACAAATTAGCACATGAATAATTATGTCATACAAGGACATACATAATCCGAATGAACATTAAAATTATCAAATGTAGTACTTACCCAAGTAACATAGATTAAACACATTCCCGTGGAAAACATCCCATGGAACTTTTATAGCTACACTAGGTAATATGATTGGGTTCTGCAAGATTTTGTGATTGGAGGCACTAATATTTATAGCTAGTATATTACGTATGCCTGCATTGGTTTCATTAATGATTTGTAATTAAGTTGTTGTAGAGGAAGAGAGTATGGATGAAATGAGAGAGAGAGGGGATAGAGAGAGGGGGAGGGATAGTTAGAGAAGAGAGGGAGTGATAGAGAGAGAGGGAGTGATAGAGAGAGAGGGAGTGATAGAGAAAGGGAAGAATGGAGATGAAGTGAGGAATTAAGATAAGGTGAGTGTTGGAGATAAAGTGAAGGATGGAGATAATGGGAGGGATGAAGATAAAGTGAGGGATACGGATAAAGTGAGGGATACGGATAAAGTGAGGGATACGGATAAAGTGAGGGATACGGATAAAGTGAGGGATACGGATAAAGTGAGGGATACGGATAAAGTGAGGGATACGGATAAAGCGAGGGATACGGATAAAGCGAGGGATACGGATAAAGCGAGGGATACGGATAAAGTGAGGGATACGGATAAAGTGAGGGATACGGATAAAGTGAGGGATGCCACGGATAAAGTGAGGGATACGGATAAAGCGAGGGACACGGATAAAGTGAGGGACACGGATAAACTGAGGGCCACGGATAAACTGAGGGCCACGGATAAAGTGAGGGATACGGATAAAGTGAGGTATACGGATAAAGTGAGGTATACGGATAAAGTGAGAGATACGGATAAAGTGAGGGCCACGGATAAAGTGAGGGATACGGATAAAGTGAGGGATACGGATAAATTGAGGGCCACGGATAAAGTAAGGGATACGGATAAAGTGAGGGATACGGATAAAGTGAGGGACACGGATAAAGTGAGAGACACGGATGAAGTGAGGGATGCGGATAAAGTGAGGGATATGGATAAAGTGAGGGATGCGGATAAAGTGGGGGATACGGATAAAGTGAAGGATAGGATAAAGTGAGGGACACGGATAAAGTGAGGGACACGGATAAAGTGAGGAATACGGATAAA
This sequence comes from Teleogryllus occipitalis, assembly GCA_011170035.1. Taxonomy (NCBI): domain Eukaryota; kingdom Metazoa; phylum Arthropoda; class Insecta; order Orthoptera; family Gryllidae; genus Teleogryllus; species Teleogryllus occipitalis. The sequence goes on along the minus strand of BLKR01015304.1, from coordinate 13,737 downwards.
GTGAGGGATACGGATAAAGTAAGGGATACATATAAAGTGAGGAATGAAGATAAAGAGAGGGATGTAGATAAAGAAGAATAGAAAGCAGGAGAGAGGGAGAGACAGAGAGACATTTCTTAAATTTTAAAATCCCGGTTATTTCTTCTCTCTTTTCAATGTCCATATTTGCAATACCATACGGAATATATATAAAATAAATAAACCATCACCTACGACCGAGAGAAGAGCGCCTGTACGTGTGCACGAGCGTGCCTACAAACCACCACTTCCCCCACTCGGCGCCCGTTTCTGTAGAAGATAATGAAACGGAACGTCGTGTTCGGTTGTTCGGTTTCGGTGGCGCGCCTCGCGGCGGAAATGGGAACTAACGGGCGGAAACAATCGGATTCCCGTGTAGTGGCGATGAGGCGGGACCGAATCCAGGGGCGGGAGGTCGCGGGGAAGGGGGAGGTTGGGGTATTCTAACCCGTCTGGCCTCCCCAGGGAATGTTCGGGTCGGTGGTTCTAGATGACCTGGGGGACATCCGGGGAGAGGAGAGGGTAGAGCTCATTGGAGCGTGATTTCAGTTAGGACTTCAAATTAATTGAAATATTAATTCTGAGAGGATATTCCAGAAGGACGGGGGCGGAAGCGGAGTTGGAGGCGGTGACGGAGGCAAGGGTGGCTTCAGAAAACTTTCTACCGGCAAAAAATGAAGGGATACGCATGAAAAGAGGAAATGCATCCATTTTTACAAACAAATATTTTTTGGTATTTAACATACAAATATATAAACCATTAAAATAATACTTAACACACAAATATTATTTTATTAAGTATGGGATTAATAAGCAAGCGTAAGAAACAAAATAGTTTGTTGTGATTTGTTTTTGGTTCATTAATCGTTCATTAACACACAAGAGTTGGTGCGAGTTGGGAAACAATGTTAAAATTAACCGTTTTCTTTCATTAATTTCCCTGAATACACGTACAGAATTTTGTACTTTCCTTTATTTATTATATAATGTAATTGTCCAGTTATAATATTGTTAGATTTTCAATTGTTCAGTAACAACTAGAATATAGCAGCAAAAAACAACCTTATGTTCAGTACGTAATACGATTACTTAGCATGACATATTTTCCAGTAACCTTTGTTCATATAGCACGTTAGTTACCACATATCACATAATTAATCATTTAATTTTCACATACGTGTTTATTTAAATGGATGCAATTTTTAAAATAAAGGAATTATTTTTAATTGAATTTGTTTATTGCAATATCTAGTTAATTCATACACTCAATTCAATTTTAACGTTTTAGTTTTCTAACAGTTTTATAACTCCAGATGTTACACTACATAATCATTAATTAAGTTTTTTCAATCATTGCAATATTATAAAAAATGTACGTTATACTTAAAAACATATATTTTAATAAAAATATTCTATAAAGATATCAGTACATTATTTTTCGTGTTTAGTGTTCTCCCAGAAAGTATTTCATCTGTAAATTTACAAGCTTTTTAAAGGTAAGTTTCTATATCAACTGTTGTTTCTTTATGTTTATTAATCGTTTTTCGACCTTATTATCCTTTTAAAGTGTTGAATAAAACATTCATAAATTCAATATTTTAACAATAAGGTTAAATTACAATACAATATTAACTTACAATTTAAATAATAAGTTTCTTAGAATTTCTACGTAGGCACTTACAATTAATTTATAATAATTACAAGCTTTACAAATGTTTTGATGATACAGTAAGTTCACGATAAGTTAACGATTAAGTTCACGATTAAGTTGATGATACAGTAAGTTACAATTTTTTAGAAACATTCTTATGATTGAATAAATAGTAGTTTCACAATTTATTAAACATGTAACGAATTAGTTTTAGTGGTGACTTTTGAATGTTTGCAACTCGTGTAATGTATTTTTTATGAAATACATGATAATATGAAACTAATAGTTGTACATGATGACCGTTAATATATGAAAGTGTTAATAAATTTTTAGTGTAATGTTTAAATAGATTTCTTGAACGTGCAACTGTGAATCTAACTCTCTGAGTGCCTAGGGTTGCAAGATCAATGTAGGAAAGGAGTACACACACCTTTTATTTAACATCAAAGAAAGAATACATTTCGTCGCTTGTCGAGAAAAGCAACCTGTTATTTATATTTTATGATATTGATGAATTCCCAGTTATGTGTTAACATTCTATATTCTCTTTACTGAAGTATGCTTCCAAAATACAGATATGGATCATTATCCAACATCCAGACAATATTGTATTAAAGCTACAAAAATGTATGAGCCTGAACAAACCTTTTTTTTTTCTTTTGGCAAATTTATAATTTTTCACTTAACGTTTTGCCTGCCAAACAAAAAATAGAATAATTTCCCAAAAAGCTTTATGGCGTAAAACGTAACACCTTATAATTGCTTTTATAATGATGATGTCATGAACACCACACCATGACTACCATTACCAAACACTCCACCATTAATATAATAGTTTCCAGGAAAAAATATAGTGTCTAAGCGTCAATGCTTTAAAGGAATTATTAATAAATAGAACTGCAGGGTACCCTATTGAAAACAAGATGGTACAAAAGAGGATACCTTCTAAAAGATTACAAATACACTTTAAGAGAACGTCCGATAATCCTACATTTATCTTTTAATCGTTACTCTCTTTTGCTCTGCCTGCTTCTTTGGCTTATGAAGCTCTTGCCACACCGCCCACTCCTTGCTATTCTTCAGCCTCACTCACTCCTCTCGCTGAGTTCTTTTGATTGATTGATGATTCCGAGCGCGTCAACTGCTAAGGTCATTAGTCCCGTAAGTGTAGGACATGCTTTTTCATCAGCTGTGATCTTCCTTCCGCTGGATGGCGAGATCCGACGCCGACCGACCGTCGGATAGGCAGGTTTTCCCCAACCAGGTATCTCCCACCAGCAGGGCACCGCCTCAGCCGGGACAATCTCTAACCTCCCGACCCGTGTCCCGGCACGTCTGATAGTGTAGTGTATGACAGTGTAAGGGGGTGAGGATATGACAGGGAATGAGAAGGAAAGATCGCGCGCGGTCCGTGACCCGTTTGTTAGGGTACTGCTCCGGCATTAGCCCGGTGTTGATCGGAGAAACTATGGAAAACTACTGATCAGAGCAGCCGGATGCTAAAATTCTCCTCCAGACAGCGACTGAATTCGACCTAGGTGAAAAGCTAGTGTCGAAAATCCTGCCGCCGTGGGGAGTGGGAACCTAGGACCTCCCGGACAGAGGCGCTGCAGTGACATCAGTTGATGCACTGAGCCACCGCTCCGGGTACTACTCCTGTCCCTCTCGGTTAGCTCGCTCTGTGTGATCCATTGTCCGTCCGGCTCCACTCACTTGTCACCCCATAGCAGTGGCAATGCATGTGGCAATAGCATGCAATGACATGTGTGCAATGACACACATGCAAGAATTGCATGTTTTTAAGAATAAAAAAAATTAAAAAAGAAAAATGAAAAAAGAAAAAGAAAAAAGAGAAATAAAAATAAAAAAGAAAGATGAAAAAAGAAAGATGAAAAAAAGAAAAATAAAAAAAGATAAAGAAAAAATAAAAATAAAAAATAAAAATTAAAAAATAAAAATAAAGAAAGAAAAAATAAAAATAAAAATAAAAATAAAAAAGAAAGATGAAAAAAGAAAGATGAAAAAATAAAAATAAAAAATAAAAATTAATAAAAATGAAAAAATAAAAATAAAAAATAAAAATGAAAAAAGGGCGAAAGCAATTTGGGAAAACATTTTTAATGGCAACTATGCTATTTCTTGTTCATAGCCGCTCAGAAATATCCGTGCGAAATTTTGAGCAATCTCTAAAGCGTATGTGAGACGTACACACATCCTTACTTTTTATACAAAATAAAAGATGGTAATTATAAGATGTATTTTAACATGGTCATGTGTAGGGGATTCAGTAAAATATATAAAGATTTTGAAAAATATATCTATAATGATTCAATTCTAACGTATAGCACTTATTAAGCATGTTTTACAACAATGGATGAATTTTGGGGGATAAAAGATCTGGAAAATTTTACTACACGTAACAATGAAATGTATATTCATAACTCTACTGGAAAATCGACCTATAAAAACATTTGTTTCTGAATGAAAATGAAATGTGAAACAAAATTTTTCCACACATTCTAAATAGAATAGATCCAATCTTCAAAGTTTTTCTGCTGATGATTATCATTAGGGAACGGATTTCCATGTAAATACATATTTTTACAGGGGCAAGATACTTGTATTCACTAATATTTTTTAGATTTAACAAGACAAATCTGAACGAATTGGAACAATTTTTTTTTACATATTTTGATATAATTACATATATTGTCATATTTTATCCATTGATTCATATTTCGTTACATTTTAATATATTTGCAAGTCGAAAATGAACATTTCAAATGGTTTTAAATGGTTTAAAAAAGATTTAAAATCAAAACAAAACAAATACATGGTAATTGAAAACTACTTTTGTTACTGAAATACAAAGCCACGTAGTGCACTTGTATAATCGCCGGACCTTCACTATGTTTGGTTCACTATATTAGAGATTCACTATATCCGATGATGTCAAAATTAAATAGATATTCTCCAAAATGATTGATTTTATCATTACATACAGCTAAATTCATTAACAGCACGAACTGAAAATTCAATATCATTATTTGTACTTAAAAAATCAATTATTTTCAATTGCTTGCTTCGTACATTTTTCAATAGCAATTTCTTTAGATCCTTCTCCAGAGGTCGTACTCTCTTCATACTTGATTCTGCATTGTCCTCTGTCTCCAAGGATCGTAATACAATCTTGACGCCTTTCAATGCCACTCGCAGTTGGAATACGTCCAACTCCTCGAAGGCCGTTTTAATCGCCTAATAACATACGAGACTCAATTAATTCCCAGGACGTTGTATTTCCTACGTTCACTATAGCCGAGGTTCAGGTTCACTATAACCGAATCTTCTTATACTTATTTGTAATATAAGTGAAACGGAACCAGTGTCTTAAGTTCTCTTTAACCGAGGGTTCACTATATCCGAGTTCACTATAACCGGAGTCAATTGCATGTCTGGCATCACTGGGCAGGAGTTTTTTTCAACAGTCCTTCCACAGAAGGAAGAATATTTCCTTCCTGGCTCCACGGGCCAGGAAAAACATTTTATGACACATCGTTTCTGATGAAGCTTTCCACTTTGTGATTTCGTAATGGATCCGCAGGGTTGTTGGAATTGGGTGTAATGTGAGCTGATGAATATTTAAATCGGTTTTCTTCGACTCCCTCTTTTCTACCCAGATTCGACGGTTTTACAAATGAAGTCTTTACTTCGTCCGCAGTATCGCTAGAATTTTTTACATTTCGAGAGAAATTAAACTAAACGTTTTATGTCAACATTGTGAATCTGTCTCCCGGTTTTTAATTATTACCGGGTTTAAAAAAGCATCAGAGTTACTTCATAACTCTGGTTTGCGTCGTGCTTGGTAATTAATAATTTCGTAGCCATTTCTAGAGATTTTTTTTCTGTTCGCGATTTACTACAGTAGACACCAGCCATTGTAACGTCGTCATAGTATTGTACCCTCTCTGTGCCAACGAAAGTCAGAACCATTCAGACGAAAATACAGAACGTAATTTTTAGTGCCGTGAGGTTGTTTCTTACCCAAGATTGTACGGGAATAAGAAATAATTTATACATTATTGCAATATATTTAGACTAGATTATTTATTATTAACCCTAGATTATAGAACGATTTGCCTAAGGATGAGCCAAAGTGACAGCTAGTGTTGGCAACATAACTGAAGGTTCTGCGGTCGTTTTGACCTCGAGCCCATTAGACTCCCTTCCTGCAGTCGTTCGTTTGCAGTTGGCTAACTTGCAAATGGCTTCGACGCTTTCTATTGTGATGTCCTCGTCCGAAAAAAATATAGTGCGCCGCGAAAAAAAATTGAAATTAGGAAGTGCAGTGTTGAGTGCCCTTCTGAAAAAATTCTTTTTTTTCTTTATATATTACATTGAATTCACTTTTTGTGTGATAAATATTATGTTTATTTTAAAACCGAGACTTGAATGCGAGATGCGTATCGGTGCACTATTTCCGGCTTAAAATCATTTTCTTTCTATTTACATTCGTGACAGCTTTCTTTTACTGATTGTGAGAGCATGTAAAGAGATTTTCCTCGTACGTAATTAAATTTAAATATTTCCGGGACTCGCGTACGATATATCTCAGCGAAACTCTTAGACTTCTGCATAGGGATATTTTCACAGGAGCCGTAACCTAACACTTTACGAAGAGGCGTGGCTGAACAGCTGTCGCGGCGGAGGGATACTTCTGTGAATTACAGGTGATGTTCACTTGTTTTCGCGAACTGTCACTTTGGCTCATCCTTAGGAAAATCGTTCTATACAAAGGCGACCTGTACAAAGCGTTGCGTAGTCTGACAGATTATTTTGGGTAAAAATAAAGACAAACTCATATTTACAATTAAACACTAGATTTAAAAGTATTGAACGTATATGATATGGAGTTACAAACTATTTTAAAGGTTTTTATAGTCACACCTAAATAACTTGACTCTCACAGCACACACTTGCTTGGTACTGTCCACACATGGCTTTTGAGAAGCGTACGCAATGTTACCTTGTCATGCGAACTTTGATCGCGGTCGTCCCATTATGATTGCTAAATGTTCAGAACAACACTTAAGTGCTTCAAGACAACATATTCAAAATTCATTTTCGTATTCATTATTCACAACATTAGGCAATATAGTGCCAAAACACTGAGGTAATTACACAGGCTTTCTCTACTGGACGACGCGTGTTCGCGTACACCGAAATAGGCACGCACACAAGGACACTAGAATTTGACTGACTAGTCACACAATGATGGTACCTGGAGTTTCAGAAATGGGGTGTGAGGGGAAGGGGGTGCGGGAAGCTTTCGGCCCTAGTTGCGTCGTCTGATTGATTGATTTTTTCGTGTTTTCGGGCGCGTCGACTGCTCTGGTCATTAGTCCCGTTAGTGTAGTGCATGTTTTTTCTCCGGATATGGAAGTGATCTTCCCCCGCTGGATGGCGAGATCCGGCGCCGACCTACCGTCGGTTAGTGAGGTTTCCCCCTAACCAGGACTCTCCCACCAGCGGGGCACCGCCCCAGCCGGGACAAGCTCTGAGCTCCCTACCGGTCTCCCGGGATATGTGGTAGTGTAGTGCATGTTAGTATGTGCGTGTGTGTAAGGGGAGAGGATAGGACAAGGAAGAGGAAGGACAGATCGCGCGCTGTCCGTGGCCCGTTTGGTAGGTTACTGCTCCGGCATTCGCCTGGTGTTGATCGGATAAACCACGGAAAACTATCGATCAGAGCAGGTGGCCGCTATAGTTCTCCTTCAGACAGTGCCTGAATCCGACCTAGCTGAAAAGCTAGTGTCGAAAATCCTGCCGCCGTCAGCACTCGAACCTAGGACCTCCCGGTCAGAGGCGCAGCAGTGACATCAGTTGATGCTCTGAGCTACCGCTCCCGGTGCGTCGTCTGACAGACAAAACCTTTCTAATTTAGGGTTAATATACACTTCTGTTAAATTTTCTAATGCACAACACTATTTTTACTCCTCAACATTATTTTTATTTAAAAGAGTCCCAACGACGGAATTCCGTCAAATCCAGAGTGTTGTCGTTGCACACCAAGAATGTAATACATTTTTCACCACAATGCGAAAATCTTCATATGATATCAAAATAAATATATGAGTGAGAGTGCGTAAACATACTATGTTTACGACATCACATTTTCAAAAAACTGACAAACGTTTGCAATTTTTAAACATTTAGGAATTTAAATAAAAAATGCGATAAAAATGCGCCATTTTCATAACCGTACTTTGCTCTCTCTCTGAAGAAAAATTGTAATAAAATATCTTGAGAAGTTTTTGAGAAAATTTTATACATATTAAGGCTTCATGTAAAGTACGCGTTAGAATGAAAACGTATGTTTCAAATGTAAGGAGCCGCGACATCAAGCAGATAAATCAACTCACGTCAATTTTGATGAAAATCCTGCTTACACTTTGGACGCTTCCGTTGTTCACAAACAGACGTTTTGCAATATAACAATTTTTCGGTATCAAGGACTCACAACACGTGGTTTCTGACTACATTTTTTCTAGTGCTTTTTCCGGGGGAAAACAGCAGGAGAAAAACGATCGCTGGGGAAGAAGAAAGAAAGATCTTTCCTCTATGGTACTACAAATAAGCATAAAGAGAAAGTACTATGACGTACAAAAAATACTCGTATGTCGATTTGAAAAGAGACTCAAAAGGGGAAGGTAAGAGAAAGAAAGAAGGAAGATAAAGAGAAAAGACAAGTGAAACAGATGAAAAAGAAGAAAAGCGACGAGCCAAAAGACAGAGATTGGGAGAAAATAAAATAACATAATTACGAGAGGATGTAAAGAGATGAGGAGAAGAAATGAGGCAAGTAGGAAAGAAGTGAGACAGAAATAAACAAATCAATAGGAAGACAGATTAAAAAGGAGAAAGAAAACACGATGAAGAACGACGATGAAACAAGAAAAGTTAATGAGAGAAAGGAAGACATTCTTTTTATAGAAACATTAAGAGGATGAAATGAGAGGAGCTGGAACACAGAGCATGAATCCGGCTGATTTTACTCAGAGAAAGCTTTGTCGCTGTCTCTGTTACTCTAACCAGGCGGACTGAGGTTTCGAGCCCCGACAGTGGTAGTATTTTCGACATCAGCTACTAAGCTAGGTCGAATTCAGCTGCTGCCAGGAACATTCTAGCTGCCGACTATTCTATTCGGTAGTTTCCCGCTGATTTTACAAACAATGACCAGGTGAATGGTGGATCCGTACCATAACAAACGGGTCACGAACCACGCGCGATATTTTCTTCCTCTTCCTAGTCCTATACTCACCCCTTACCTACGCACACTTACACTTTCTTGTACTAAATTACCACATATGTCGGGGAACCAGTCGGGAGCTTAGAGTTGGTCTCGACTGGAGCGGTGCCCCGCCGGTGGGAGATACCTGATTGAGGAAAACATCGGTAGCCAACATGTAGGCCACCGCCGGATCCCACCCTCTCACGATAAAATCACGCACCACACGAGACTAGTGGCCCAACCAGTTGAAGCACCAAGAAACAGTCAGAGAGCAAGAGCTTATCGGCAGAAAAGCAAAAGAAAAGAGCAGCCTCGGGGGAAGAGAGGGTGGGGAAAGGAGGGTGGAGAAGGGAGAGAAAGGAGAGGAGTGGGGAAGGGAGAGGAAGGGAAGGAGGAGAAGGGAAGGGAGAGGAAGGAGAGGAGAGAGGAAAGGAGAGGAAGGAGAGGAGGGAGGAAGGGAAGGAGGGGGAGGGGGAGGAAGAGGAGAAGAGAGAGGGGGAGGGGAAAAGGAAACGTATAAATGGAGGGGGAGGGGAAGGAGAGGGAAGAAGGGGAGGGAAGGAGGGGGAGGAGAGGGAGGGAGGAAAGGGTGGGAGGGGGAGAGAGAGGGGAAGGGAGACATAGTGATGGAGGAGGCAGAGGAAAGAATAGGTGGGAAGGAGGGGGAGGGGATGGAGGGGAAGTAGGAGGAGGGGAGGTGGGGAGGGAAAGGGAGACGAAGTGGTTGAGGGGGAGTGGAGGGTGGTAGGGGAGGGGTGGGAGGGTGGTGACGGTCTGTGAAGGGAGGGGGTCGTGGCACGTGGCGTAGCCGCCAAAAGACGAGATGGAAGCGCCCATCGCCACATCTCGTGCACGTGCGACCAGCGGCGGATTCTAGGAAGGCCACCCTCCCTCTCCCCTCTCTCTCTCTCTCTCTCTCTCTCTCTCTCTCTCACACACACACACACACACACACACACACACACACACACACACAAGAAGACTCCGAGGAGTCGCACGGAGAGAGCAAAGGACAAACAATATTGCCTGTTGAATTAGAAACACCAGGCAGAGCGAGAGCACTGAGGCAACTTGCCCTAGGTTCTGACTTCGTTCGGGTGGTAAATTTTTTTTATACAAAATAATAATAAATTATTTTACTTTTAATTCAAATTAACTCGCTTCATTCCCGACTCGGGTGACATTTCTATGAGGAATTTAAAATAGCAAATGATAAAAACGTGGCCATTTTAAACTATCGTGTAAGAAATGTTGACTGAAAGTAACGTCCAATACAGTTGTCAAAATACGAAATCTAATGATCTTGTACCTGCTATGACTTGAGGTAGCGTAACTGCAATCGTACGACAGGTTTAAACCCATTAGCATGTAGGTTACCTGGCACATACCGAGCCGCACTCGCTAAGGCATTGTGAACTGTAAGATGAGGCACGCTTTCATTAAGACACCTCACACACTCACAAAACACACACACACGCACTCACACACACATACTCACACACACACATACTCACACACACTCACACACATACACACACATACACACACATACTCACACAGACTCACACACACATACTCACACACACACATACTCACACACACACATACACACTCACACACACAGACTCACACACACACACACTCACACAGACACTCACACACACTCTCTCTCTCACACACACACACTCACACACACACACTCACACACACACTCACACACACACACACTCACACACACACACACACTCACACACACACACACACTCACACACACACACACACACTCACACACACACACACTCACACACACACACACACACACACACATGCATTCCATATGCATGCCACTAAATGGAACATTTAAATGGAATACTTACGCGAAATTTGGGATAAGAATAATATAATTTACGAAGGGCAACACGGTTTTAGAAAAGTGTATTCATGCGAGAGTCAGGTAGTCACTGTCAGTCAAGACATTGCTGATTCTCTCGATGAAGGTTCCATTGTTCATGCAATTATTATAGATTTCACAAAAACGATCGACCTTGTTCCCCATGATAAATTAATACAAAAAATTAGAAAGCTTAACATGGAAGAATTGCTCTCTGGATTCGAGAATTTCTCAGCTCGCGTACTCAACGGGTGCGAATCGGGTCAAATTTCTCTTCGAGGACAGAAGTAACGGGGAGTGTCCTAGGTCCGTTGTTATTTATATCGTATATTAATGATATTTCGCAGGGAATTGAATAAAAAATACATCTTTTTGCAGATGATTGTATAATTTATCGGGAAATTAAGAACACAAGTGATACAGAAATATTGCAGGTTGATTTAGATAAGCTAGAATCATGGGCTATCACAAATGAAATGGAATTAAATCCCAGCAAGTGCAAGTTTATCAGATTCGCGCGTTCTAGAAAGACAGACGATATCATATATAAATTATTAAATCAGGATATTCCGAGAGCTAAATGCTAAAAATAAATATTTGGGAATTGTACTAAATGAGGATCTGGGTTGGACAGAACACGCACATTACGTAGTGAAAAAGGCGTGGAAGGCTTTATAATTATAGTACTTAGGAAAGGAAGTGGAAAATCAAGGGAATTAGGGTACACGTCTCTAGTACGTCCGATATTAGAATGTGGCTCCATATGTTGGGACCCTTATCGTTTAGGGCAAATAAAATCTCTCAGGACGCTCAGGACGAGATCGACCGGGTCAAAACATTTACATATCTTGGGGCAAAATTGTCCATGAATGGGGGATGGAATAATCACATAGTGGCGGTGCACAGTAAAGGAAGAATTGCGCACAAAGAAATCGTTTGCGCAGTGCGCAGGGTTCCGGAATTGCCTTTAAAGGTGTGCGATACAATGTTTAAATCGCTAGTTCTCCCAGCAATGAATTATGGGGCAGAAATTTGGGGAGTGGATCGACTAGAAAGCGTCGAAACAGATTATTTCAAATTAATTCTCGGAGTCTCTAGATTCGCAGCAAATGCCGGAGTCCTAAGAGAGGTCGGTAGTGTAGGAATTTGGAAAGATTTTAAAATGAAACCCATTAAACTTTGGATTAAATTATCAGGTGAACAGTCTGACACACTTATTCATAGATGTTTTCGAGTGCAGTTACAGGGAAGCAACCAACGCCACTGGTCGTATAAAATTAAACTGCTACTGGAACGTGCAGGTCTGGGAGACGTTTCTCCGGAGATGGTGGGAGATAGGGGAACACGTGAGATAGAACGGCTAATTTCGGATAGACTTGCGGATATTAAAAGGCAAGAGATCCTGGCAGCAACGGCCGAAAAACGTTCGCTAGTTGCGCAAATTCACGCGAGTCCGTTATGGGGTTGCGAACGTTACGTAAACACACCGCGAAAGGACGCAAGAGGGGGATACGCTTGGTTCAGGGTCGGGGGGTGGATGCAACGTAGATTAAAGGACTCTAATGGTAATGGCATCTGTGTGCTTTGCGGTGATAGGGAAGACTGGATCCACATCCTTTTAATTTGCAATGCGACCGAAACTTGGAGAGGAAAATGGATGGGAATGGGAAATTACTACTTTCAACATAGGAACGTAACGCTCGCCCAAAACATTCTAGGTGATAAAAGATCTAACTTCATGAAAGAATTAGGAACATTTCTAGGAAAGGTTCGGACCATTAGAGAAACTGAAATTAGGGAGTGGGAAAACAGCACTGGTTAGTACGAGCAGAGCCTAGACTGGAGAGAAATAAATAAATCAATAAACTAACAATAATTAAGTTAGTCAGTAAGTTATGTTAGGTTAGTAAACAGTAAAAAAAAGTTATAAGTTGTAGTCAATTGTTAAGTATAAGTAGATAAATAAGTCAATAAAAATAAATAAATTAACTTAAAATAATTAAAATAAGTTAAATAAATTAAAATTAAATTAATTAAAACAAGTTAAATAAATTTAAATTAAATTAATTAAAATAAGTTAAATAATTAAAATTAAATTAAAATAAAATAAAAGGAAATGGTTAAAATAAAACACATTAGGAGGCGAAGGCAAGTAGGAATCGGAAATGTTAGGGCAGAGGCGTTGGTGCGGACGATTTTCTGTGGTGCTGTTTGTTTTCAGGTGCGGAGGAGGCCAAACACTGGAAGGAGAGTGCCTGACGCCCGCGCCAAATAAATAAATGGTTTAAAAACCGGATAGATTAGCATGTACTTCTGACGGCAGGTTTTTCCCCCTTCAGGGGTTTTTTCCTCAGCCGTACCTTATGGTCTCTTTTCCGCGGCTTTGAAGCGAAGGAGAGACCATTTGGGGTGAATACCAGAATTCGAAAAGTTAGAACGCGGTAGAATGTAGGTATTGTAATGGCTTAAAGGCCTTCGGCCTAGCCACATTGCATCAAGTTTTCTAATTTGTCTGTAATAATTACCTATTAAATAAAAATAAAAAATAAATAAAATCTCTCGAAAAAGTACAAAAATATGCCGCAAAATTTGTTAGGAGAGGACGTTCAAATTCTGAATTTATATCCTGGGAACCTTGTGTGTCTCTCTCTCTCTCTCTCTCTATATATATATATATATATATATATATATATATATATATATATATATATATATATAAAGACAGAAGTGCGTAATTCCAGCGCGGTAATCTCTGAATCTACTGAACCAATGCCGATGAAACTTTTGTGCTAGCATCCTTTAAAGGCCTGGAGTACTATAGGCTATGATTTACAAACATAAACGGTAATATCTTTTCAAAATAATTACTTTTCTGTACATATATATACA